>JARGYO010005626.1:213625469-213819334 GCA_029206835.1 Rana muscosa
ATGGGTTGGTTTCATCATGAAAGCCAGCAGGACGATCCAACACATTCTGAGGGTTTCGAGCTACCTTCATCAAATTTTTGGTCAGGCTCTGGATGGTTTCAAGCTTGAATAGGTTGAAACCAGGAGCACCAGACCAAATATTAAGGGACCATGGTTTATTTTATCATGTGAGCCATAAGGACAAGCCAACGCCTTCTGGGTGTTCAGGACTGCCTTCATCAGGGCTTAAAACTGCTGACTCTGGATGGTTTGGGACCTAAATTGGTTAAAAATTATAAACATTAAAGTCTCACTGCCCTCTAAAAAAGGCCTCTAGGGGGCACTTTGGGTGAAATTCAAGGCATACAGAAACTAGGAGCACCAGGCCAAAAGTTAAGTGACCAGGATGGGTTTATTTCCTGGGTTGTGAGCTCTTACAGACTGATATGAAGCCTCCTGGTAAGACACAGATGAGAAGGCAGTTGGCTGGGACACTGCAACACACAGCAGGCTGGAAGCCGGGTCTGGACAGGTGGTGGTCAGTGGCTGATAAGACAGACAGCAGTCAGAGTCATGGCCAGGAGGAAAGCTGAGGTCACGCTAGAAGGTCAGTAGAGGTAAGCCATCGTCAGGAGACTCCTCATTTGCCCGACATCAAGCGCTTCCTGATGACGTCTGCCAAATGATGAAATGCATAATAGTGGGACATCCAGTCTAATGTCACATGGCACATACGCTGGCTCCAAAAAGGTAGCGGAGCAGCAGCGTTCAGATCCTATACTCGGTTAGCTGGTTTACTCTGATGTCGGTTTAAGACATAAACTAAAACAAATAATAACCATAATAATAATAATAATAAAAATGACGAAAAAAAACACCAAAAAACAGCCTCTTATAGTATCGATTTAAAGAAGTTGAGGAAAGGGAAGAAAGGAGGCTGGGAAGGAAGAATAGGAAATAGGAGAGGAAGGGAAGAACGGGAGGAGAAGAAGAAGGGAAGGGGAAATATAGGAAAGGAAGGAACTGGATGGTGGGGGGAGGGGGTTGAGGAAGAAAGGGAAGAGGAGAGACAGGGAAGGGAATATAAATAAAAGAGGGGAAAGGAAAGGGAGGAAAGGGTAGGACAGAGACAGAGAAGGGAGAGGAAGGAAACTGAGGGAAGGGTAAAGGAAAGAAAGGGAACTGAAGAAAGGGTAGGGGAGAGAAAGGGAACTGAAGAAAGGTTAAGGGAGAGGAAGGGAGCCAAAGAAAGGGTAAGGGAGAGGAAAAGAGGAAAGGGAAGGGAGAAAATGGTAGAATAGAGACAGAGAAGGGGAGAGGAAGGGAACTGAGGAAAGGGTAAGGGAGAGGAAGGAAACTGATTGAAGGGTAAAGGAAAGAAAGGGAACTGAAGAAAGGGTAAAGGAAAGGAAGGGGGCTGAAGAAAGGGTAAAAGAAAAGAACATAACTGAAGAAAGGGTAGGGGAGAGAAAGTGAACCGAAGAAAGGTTAAGGGAGAGGAAGGGAGCCAAAGAAAGAGTAAGGGAGAGGAAGAGATGAAAGGGAAGGGAGGAAATGGTAGAATAGAGACAGAGAAGGGGGGAGGAAGGGAACTGAGGAAAGGGTAAGGGAGAGGAAGGAAACTGATTGAAGGGTAAATCAAAGAAAGGGAACTGAAGAAAGGGTAAAGGAAAGGAAGGGGGCTGAAGAAAGGGTGAAAGAAAAGAACATAACTGAAGAAAGGGTAAGGGAGAGGAAGGGACCTAAAGAAAGTGTAAAAGAAAGGAAGGGAACTGAAGAAAGGGTAAAGGAAAGGAAGGGAACTGAAGAAAGGGTAAGGGAGAGGAAGGGAATTGAGGGAAGGGTAAGGGAGAGGAAGGGAATTGAGAAAAGGGTAAGGGATAGGAAGGGAACTGAAGAAAGTATAAGGGAGAGAATGGGAACTGAAGAAAGTGTAAAGGAGGGGAACTGAAGAAAGGATAAAGGAAAGAAAGAGAACCAAGGGAAGGGTAAAGGTAAGGAAGGGAACTAAGGAAAGGGAGGGATAGGAAAATAGAGAAAAAGGAACAGGATAAGCAGGTAAGGGAGGGGTAATGAAATGGAGGAAATTGAAGGAGAGAAAGAGGGAAGGAAAAAGGAAGAAAAGGGAAGAGGTATAGAAGGGAAGAAAGGGAAGGCGAGAGGAAGGAAGAGACACGAAAGGAAGGAAAGGAAAAGGTAAAGCTAAGGGAAAGGCAGATATTGGAAGAAAGGGGTAAGGTGAGAAAGGGAAAAGTCTTTGTGGTTTCTTTTGGTTTCTGAGATAAACAGAAGACAAAGAGGGGGCCATAAAGAACTGACTCCTCCTGGCACAGACGCTCCCTGTCTACAGCAGATATATGTCTTCACACCTTATAATTCAATGTAAATCCTGTGACTAATCATTAACTCCTCTGCTAGAATCTATTGCAGTCCACATAGAAAGTCATGGCAGCCGACCAGTCACACCATAGGGTTGCCATTTGGCCCCTAGGAAGGGGACTTGTAGCCAATGGTATTATTATTATTAGTGCCTAGAAAATGCATACAAGTATTCTAACTGCACATGGAGGGAATGTGGACATTAATCCGGACACGGAGAAGGCACGTTATCTGAATGGTGTACTGCAAGTCAATACTTTATTTTCTAGATGACAGGTTCTCTTTTGGTAAACAAATGATTTCACCATGCAAGAAATTATTAATAATAATAATAATAATAAAATATTATTTTTTTTAGGCAAAATCAAAACACAAGAAAAGCAGTTTTCACGAGATCCATAAGATTCAATATGTACAAAATAATTATTTAAAAATAATTACATTCTGATAGCATTAATATATATATATATATATATATATATATATATATATATTAATGCTAATAAAAATAAATTTTATTTGTGTGTCTTAGGAAGATTGTCGAATATGCACTTGAGGCACGAGGCTGCGAGGTGACTCCACGGCAGGTCCCTGCCGATGACATCCAGGAACGTCGTCTCATTCTTTTTGCCGGAATTGATAAATTTGGCCTTGTGATGGCTCTGGCTGGATTGGTCTTCATTGGGTCCTTCAGATGTGGTCGGCGGTAGGCTGGACGCCTGTGGCTGTGTTAGAAATTCAGGAGATGAAATAAAAATCAATGGGGTGTATTTATAAAATGTAAAAAATAAAATAAAAATTGCATAGCTATTCGCCCAGCAAAACTACTGTGCAAATGGGGCAAAAAAATTGGGCCCCCTGATGACGTCAACCCTGACGGAATGCGTAGGCTGGAGTTGAATATCGTGACATCACCACGTCCCTATGCTATTCCTGATTGGGATTTATTTATTAATCAATGTGAGTGCATTGGCTAAATTTGGAAAATTCAAATCGATTCATATGTGAATTGCATTTGAAATCGAATTCTGGAAGATGGTTATATTCTTTCTATTCCATTCTATTCCATAGTTTTTCTATTCTATTCTTTTCTATTATATTTGAAATTTAAATTTCGGAAGATGGTTATATTGTTATTAGTGATGGGCCGAACACCCCCCGGTTTGGTTCGCATCCAGAACATGCGAACAGGCAAAAAATTTGTTCGAACACGCGAACACCGTTAAAGTCTATGGGACACAAACATGAAAAATCAAAAGTGCTCATTTTAAAGGTTAATATGCAAACTATTGTCATAAAGAGTGTTTGGGGACCCGGGTCCTGCCCCAGGGGACATGTATCAATGCAAAAAAAAGTTTTAAAAACGTCAGTTTTTTCGGGAGCAGTGATTTTAATAATGCTTAAAGTGAAACAATAAAAGTGAAATATTCCTTTAAATTTCGTACTTGGGGGGTGTCTATAGTATGCCTGTAAAGTAGCGCATGTTTCTCGTGTTTATAACAGTCTCTGCACAAAATGATATTTCTAAAGGAAAAAAAGTAATTTAAAACTACTCGCGGCTGTAATGTAATGTCGGGTCCCGGCAATACAGATAAAAGTCATTGCAAGTCATTGAAGAAAAAACAAAAAAATGCGCGAGGTCCCCCAAAATTCCATTACCAGGCCCTTCAGGTCTGGTATGGATATTAAGGGGAACCCTGCGCCAAATTTAAAAAGAAAATGGGGTGGGGTTCCCCCCAAAAATCCATACCAGACCCTTATTCGAGCACGCAACCTGGCAGGCCGCAGGAAAAGAAGGGGGGCGAGAGAGCGGCCCCACCCCCTCCTGAACCATACCAGGCCACATGACCTCAACATGGGGAGGATGTCCCCATGTTGATGGGGACAAGGGACTCATCCCCACAACCCTTGCCTGGTGGTTGTGGGGGTCTGCAGGTGGGGGGGCTTATTGGAATCTGGAAGCCCCCTTTAACAAAGGGGACACCCAGATCCCGGCCCCCCCTATGTGAATTGGTAAGGATGTACCCCTACCATTTCATAAAAAAAGTGTCAAAATGTTAAAAACCACAGGAGACGGCTTGGGACAAGTCCTTTATTAAAAATAAAAAATAAAAAAGAGATTCCAGCGATGTAATCCAATAAATCCATCCTCGATCTCCAGTGATGTAATCCAATTCTCGATCTCCAGCGACTCCAGAGAGCCGTTTCCCCTTGCGTCAGAGGGGGACGGGGTCGTGTGACGGGTGGCCCCACCCTCAGCTACATAAGAGCTGTCAGGCTGGCGCCGCGTCATTCGCCGGGTGCCTCCGGTGGAGGCAGGATCGCGTGCGTGTTCCTCGCTGGAGTCGCTGGAGATCATCCATCGCTGGAGATCGAGAATTGGATTACATCGCTGGAGATCGAGGATGGATTTATTGGATTACATCGTTGGAATCTCTTTTTTATTTTTTATTTTTTTATTTTTAATAAAGGACTTGTCCCAAGCCGTCTCCTGTGGTTTTTAACATATTGACACTTTTTTTGTGAAATGGTAGGGGTACAATGTACCCCTTACCAATTCACATAGGGGGGGCCAGGATCTGGAGGCCCCTTTGTAAAGGGATTCCGATAAGCCCCCCACCCGCAGACCACCACAACCACCGGGCAAGTGTTGTGGGGATGAGGCCCTTGTCCCCATAAACATGGGGACATCCTCCCCATGTTGAGGTCATGTGGCCTGGTACGGTTCAGGAGGGGGGTGGGCCGCTCTCTCGTCCCCCCTATGTTCCCGCGGCTTGCCAGGTTGCGTTCTCGGATAAGGGTCTGGTATGGATTTTTTGGGGGAACCTCACTCCATTTTTTTTTTTTTTGACAGAGAGTTCCCCTTAAAATCCATACCAGACCTGAAGGGTCTGGTATGGATTTTTGGGGGGAACCCCTCGCCATTTTTTCCTTATTTGGCGCAGGGTTCCCCTTAATATCCATACTAGACCTGAAGGGCCTATTAATGGAATTTGGGGGGACCCCCACACATTTTTTTTTATTTATCAATGACTTTCAATGACTTTTATCTGTATTACCGGGACACGACAATTCATTACAGCCGCGAGTAGTTTTAAATGACTTTTTTTCCTTTAGAAATGTCATTTTGTGCAGGGACAGTTCTAAACATGGGAAACATGCACCACTTCACAGGCATACTATACACACCCCCCAGGTACGAAATTTAAAGGAATATTTCACTTTTATTGTTTCACTTTAAGCATTATTAAAATCACTGCTCCCGGAAAAACGCCTGTTTTTAAAACGTATTTTGCATTGATACATGTCCCCTGGGGCAGGACCCGGGTCCCCAAACACTTTTTATGACAATAATTTGCATATTAACCTTTAAAATTAGCACTTTAGATTTCTCCCATAGACTTTTAAAGGGTGTTCCGCGGCTTTTCAAATTTGCCGCGAACACCCCAAATTGTTCGCTGTTCACCGAACGGCGAACAGCCAATGTTCGAGTTGAACTCATGTTCGACTCGAACAGATAGCCCATCCCTAATTGTTATATTCTATTGTTAAATTCTATTTAAGTGTTTTTCTATTCTATTCTATTCTATTCTTTTCAAATTTATTGTATTCGAAATTCTAATTTCAGAAGATCATATTCTTTCTATTTTATTCTATTGTTCTTTTCTATTCTATTTGAATTTTGGGAAATTGTTATATTCGATTCTTTTTTCAATTCTATTATTTTATATTCTATTTCGAAAGAAGGTTATTTTATTTTGATTTCATTCTATTCTATTATTTTACATTCTATTTGAATTCAAATTTATTCTACTTGAAATTCAAATATTTCAGAAAATGGTTATACTCTATTTTATTCTATTCAATTTTTTTATTCTATTATATTCTATTCTATTTTCCATTCGATTTTATTATATTCTTTTATTTTCCATTCTATTCTTTTCCATTTCTTTTTTTTTTCTATTCTATTTTATTCTCTTCAGAAATTTTAATTCAATTAGAAAACTGTTCAAATTCTATTTGAAAACGTTTGGAATTGGAATTTCGTCCGAAATTTAGTTTCGTTATTTTGGATTCATTTAAATTCGTATACTATTGTCATTTGGAAATTTGGATACATCCAGATTTCTGAATACTGAAAAATTCATCCAAATTTCGATTCGGAACTAGAAAGAACCGCACGCGTCTAGGGACAGCTGTCTGAAAGTGGAATTACCTCTACAGTGGAACCTCGGATTGCGAGTAACGCGGTTAACAAGCGTTTCGCAATACGAGCAATTTTTTTTTTAGAAATCCTGACTCGGTTTGCGAGTATTGTCTCGCAAAACAAACAAGATTCAAGCCTCTGCAGTGTGCAGTACCGCATTTGGTGGCAGAGCTGATTGGAGCCGATCGGAGCCGTTCGGAAATACTCGGAAAAACTTGGAAATACTCAGTTCCTGAGTGTTTCCGAGCCTTTCCGAAAGTTTCCGAGATCAGCCGAGCTGTCTCCGAGTATTTCCAAGGCTTTCTGGCGCCCCCCCCCCCACCTCTGGCCACATGCGGTATTGCATGCCCTAGAAGTCAATGTGGAACTAATTATTGTAGTTTCCATTGACTTCTATGGGGAAACTCACTTTGATATGCGAGTGCTTTGGATTGAAAGCATTCTCCTGGAACGGATTATGCTCGTAATCCAAAGTTCCACTGTACTTTTGGAAAGTTTCTCTATTAATTCTAGCTGTGTCTCCATTCCTTCTCTATTCAGAACAAAAAAAAATGGCTATACATACACTATGGGGTCTATATATACAGTGTCTATCTATCTATCTATCTATCTATCTATCTATCTATCTATCTATCTATCTATCTATCTATCTATCTAATTGCTGAGCATTTGAACAGCTGTAACGGATAGTCTCTGTATTCTGTCCAATACGTCTAATTCCCATGATCGTCAGCGCCATCTAGTGGCCAAAATTATTATTTTTTTCCCTAAGTACAGCAGGCAGGAAAATGCAGCATTATGGCCACTAGATGGAGCTGACGATCATAGAAATTACACATATTAGACAGATTACGGAGATTATTTGTGGCAGCTGTGGAAATCTTTAGGCAGTCACACAGCAATTTTTAATATAATTAGACTCCATGGAATCCACCCTGATAAGACGAAGTCTGCTGAGAACGCCCGGGAGGAAAAGGAGGGAACACTTACTGGAGGGTCCAATGTCTGACAGCTGAGCTCAGCCTTGTCCTGTCTGGGTCCAGAATACACGGCTGTGCAGTTCTTCATCACCTGAGAGAGATCACACATCGGATAATGTTCAGGGTCACTATTATTCAGCAAACGGTTATAAATCTACGAAGTGCAGGCAAAAGGAAAACACAGTGCTGCGTTCAAAGTTAAAGTTAAATGTCCTCTGCAGGGTAAAACTTAGAGGGGATGTCCATCATTTACAACTAGTGATGGCCAAATCTGCTTGGGTTTGATTCGCTGGATTCAGCCAATGCGTCCCAAAAAAAAAAAAAAAAACACAACTTGAGAACTTTATTGTAAACCCCACTGAAGTCAATGGGAGGCTGATTCAATTTTCTCAATTTTTAAAGCTAATAGGCAATGAATAAAAAAAAGTGAAAGGGGGGGGGGGGCTGGGCTGGGCAGTGCACCAATGCCCACCCCTCCCCAAAAAGAATTAAAATACAATTCCTTCAAAAAACATGCCTGTGGGATGCCTTGGAGCTGCCTGTGAAGTGGTGCTTCTGTACAATGCTGCTAAATGACATTTCCCAGCCAGGTTCACTTTGTTTGTAAACAAAGCCGTTTTTTGGGCTAATAGGCAAAGGATTGTCAAAGGGTACAGGGGAGCTGGGCACTGCCAGGGGGGACATGTACCGATGATTTATTTATTTATTTTTAAAGACTGTTTGGCAGGGAGCAGCTCATTAAAAATGTAATGCCCTAAATCTGCTCTGTGAAGTGGTGCTTCTGTACGATGCTGATAAATGACTTTTCCCAGATGGCTTCATTCTGTTTGAAAACAAAGCCATTTTTCAGACTGATGGGCAAGGGATTGTCGAAGGGGTATGGGGAGCTGAGCGCTGCATGGGTGGGGGGCATGTACCTACAGTATTTTTTTTTTTTTTTTTAAATACCATTATTCAGGGAGCAGCTCTGCCTTAAAGCGGAGGTTCACCCAAAAGTGAACCTCCGCTTTTCGGAACCCTCCCCCCCCCCCCCTCCGGTGTCACATTTGGCACCTTTCAGGGGGGAGGGGGTGCAGATGCCTGTATAAAACAGGTATTTGCACCAGTTCCGGGAGCAGACTCCCACGGGAGTCCCGCCCCTTCGCGTCACCCCCCCCCGTTGTGTTCTGGGAAACACTCGGGGCTCCCAGAACACAACGGGAGCATGCGCCGTAGGGAACCGGGCAGTGAAGCCGCAGCGCTTCACTTCCCGATTCCCTCACCGAGGATGGTGGCGGGGGAAGCCGAGAGCCGACGTCGCGGGCAACCTGGACAGGTAAGTGTCCTTTTTTTAAAAGTCAGCAGCTGCAGTATTTGAAGCTGCTGGCTTTTAAAAAAAATAATAATCACGGTGAACCTCCGCTTTAAGCCTGCCTGTGAAGTGATTGATACACCTGTACAATGTACTAAAGCAAAGGCGACTTTCAGAAAGAAAAAAAAAATACTGTTTACCACTAAATGACTTTTGCCAAACAAAGCCCTTTTCTAGGCTGATAGGCAAGGTGCATAGGTGGTAAGGTTGAATAAAGACAGCAGTCCATCTAGTTCTTCCTGAGTGTATGTGTGTGACATGCCTGTGGGATGCCCTGAACCTGCCAGTGAGATGGTGCTCCTGTACGATGCTGCTAAATGACTTTTCCAGGCCGGCTTCATTCTTTAGGCCGATAGGCAAGGGGTTGTTGAAGGGCACGGGGAGCTGGACACTGCCAGGGGGACATGTACCAATGTTTTTTTTTGTTTTTTTTTTTTAAATACTGTTTGGCAGGGAGCAGCTCATTAAAAAATGTGATAGGTGATAGGTGGATGCCCTAGATCTGCCTGTGAAGTGGTGCTTCTGTACGATGCTGCTAAATGACATTTCCCAGCCATTTTTTTTTTTTTTTTTAACAAAGCCATTTTCTGGGCTGATAGGCAAGGGATTGTCGAAGGGGTATGGGAAGAGAGGGACATGTACCTACAGTATATCATTTTTTTTTTTTTTTTCAGCATGGGAGCAGCTCTGCCATGCTAAACATGCTGGGGGGGGGGGGGGTGATATGCTTTAAGCCTGCCTGTAAAGTGATGCACCTGTATAATGTACTAAAGCATAGGTGACTTTCAGAAAGAAAAAAATACCATTTACTGCTAAATGACTTTTGCCAGCTGGCTTTGTTTGTAAACAAAGCCATTTTCTATGCTTATAGGCAAGTTGCATGGTTACATAGCGGTTAAAGTTGAATAAAGACAGCAGTCCATCCAGGTTATCCTGACTGTATGTGTGTGTGGGTGTATGTATATGTCTCTACCATCAGGGTCGTCTTAATAGCACCATGGGCCCCTGGGCAAAGTAAGACACTGGGGCCCCCATCAGCCTGCCCTAATTTATGCACCTGCTCTCAAGAATTAAAGTATACATAGTTAATAGAATTAAACATATATTTATTAGTGCTTTTATTGATTGTAAACAATAAGAAAACATGCCAAAAAATAAAAAACGAATCAACACAAAGGGCACAGTACAGGAGGGGAGGCAGAAATACACAATACATGGGGGGTCAGGAGGGCACAATCCTCAGATTAGTACAGGGGGTTTTGCCCAGTACACAGCCATCCAGGGACAGCTTAGTAAATAGGTGTTACTGTCCTCGAAAATCCAGGACAGTTGGCAAGTATTGTGTAATGCAAGATTATCATGGGACCCCCATGCACCTGGGGCCCCTGGGCAATGCCCAGGGGTGCCCATGCATTAAGACAGCCCTGACTACCATTTTCCATAACACTATCATTTCCATGTGTTTCACTTAGAAACACATCTAAAAAAATAATGAATTTATGTACACTCTCCACTGACTCCACCAACTGTGGAAGGGAGCTCCACATCCTTACTGCTCTAACAGTAAAGAACCCCTTACACAGTTTAGGGATTATCAAAGGGCATGGGAGGCTGGGCACTATACCAATGCAAAAAAATAAAATAAAAAAAATAGCATTAGGTAGGGAGCAGCTGTTAAAATTGGGGTTACAGAAAAGGTCGCCGAAATGCGTCGAGACCTAGCACAACCTTCCTAGACTACTGACAGTTATATGCATGACGCATTCAGATCTCATGAAAAGGTCAAAAATGCTAAATTGATTTACATGCTGATATTTAATATGTTTTTTTTTTCTTCTTTTTTGTATTAATTGTTGCTTTTAAATGTGTGTTAAATAAATCATTTATACATTTTACTTGAGGTGTGCTCTTTAGGCCTCATGCCCACGTTTTAAAAAACGGGCTGTAAAGCTAGTACAGACGCCAGGAAAAAAACGGCGTTTTTACTGCGATTTTTACCGCGTTTTGCATTGAATTTAATGCACGTTTCTCCGCGCTAGCTTTCAGACGCGTTTTTCTCTCTCTATTCCATATCAATGGTTCCCTTTGGGAGCCCATTGATTTGAATAGAGGTCGCACCAGAAGTCGGATCAAGATGATCTGACTTGCGGGGCGACTCATGTGCGGAGAATCTTGAAGGGGAACCCCGCGAAAATGTAAAAAAAAAAATTGCTTCGGTCTGGTATGGATCTTGAAGGGAACCCCCACACCAAAATAAATGGCATGGGGGTTCCCCCCAGGATCCATACCAGACCCTTATCCGAGCACGCAGCCCGGTCGGTCAGGAAAGGGGGGGGCATGCGAGCGCCCCCCTTCCTGAACCGTACCAGGCCGCATGCCCTCAAAATTGGGGGATGGGTGCTTTGGGGCAGGGGGGCGCCCTGCGGCCCCCCTACCCCAAAACACCTTGTCCCCATGTTGATGGGGACAAGGGCCTCTTCCCGACAACCCTGGCCGTTGGTTGTAGGGGTCTGCGGGCGGGGGGCTTAATAGAATCTGGGAGACCCTTTTAATAAGGGGGCCCCCAGATCCCGGCCCCCCACCCTATGTGAATGAGTATGGGGTACATCGTACCCCTACCCATTCACCTGGGGAAAAAGTGTCAATAAAAAAACACACTAGACAGCTTTTTAAAGTAATTTATTAGGCAGCTCCTGGGGTTTTCTTCCGACTTCTGGGGTCTTCTACCGACTTCTGGGGTCTTCTACCGACTTTGGGGTCTTCTTCCGACTTCGTGGGTCTTTTACCGACTTCGGGGGTCTTCTTCCGACTTCTCCGCTCTCTCCGGTTCTTCTCCCGCTCTCCGGTGCTTTCTGCCTTCTGCCAGGCACCGCCGCTATCTTCTGCCAGCTCTTTTGCTAGGGGGGCCCGGTCTTCATCGTCGTCTTCTTCCCTCTTCTCTTCTTGAGATGTTGACACGACGAGGTCTGCCGCTGTAATGCCGTGTGCCCGGTGCGCCACTACTTATATAGGCATGGGGCGTGGTCACCGGGTGATGTCACCCGGTGACCCCGCCCCCTTATGACTTTGCAGTCCCATCATGTCCCGGGACTGCAACATCATAAGCGGGCGGGGTCACATCACCCGGTGACCACACCCCATGCCCACACCTCATTACAGCGGCAGACCTTGTCGTGTCAACATCTCAAGAAGAGAAGAGGGAAGAAGACGACGATGAAGACCGGGCCCCTGCTAGCAAAAGAGCTGGCAGAAGATAGCGGCGGTGCCTGGCAGAAGGCAGAAAGCACCGGAGAGCGGGAGAAGAACCGGAGAGAGCGGAGAAGTCGGAAGAAGATCCCCGAAGTCGGTAGAAGGACCCCGAAGTCGGTAGAAGACCCCAGAAGTCGGTAGAAGACCCCAGAAGTCGGTAGAAGACCCCCGGCACTGCCTAATAAATTACTTTAAAAAGCTGTCTATGTTTTTTTATTGACACTTTTTCCCCAGGTGAATGGGTAGGGGTACGATGTACCCTATACTCATTCACATAGGGTGGGGGGGGCCGGGATCTGGGGGCCCCCTTATTAAAAGGGGCTCCCAGATTCCGTTAAGCCCCCCCGCCCGCAGACCCCGACAACCAACGGCCAGGGTTGTCGGGAAGAGGCCCTTGTCCCCATCAACATGGGGACAAGGTGCTTTGGGGTGGGGGGCCGCAGGGCGCCCCCCTGCCCCAAAGCACCCACCCCCCCATGTTGAGGGCATGTGGCCTGGTACGGTTCAGGAGGGGGGGGCGCTCGCTTGCCCCCCCTTCCTGACCGGCCGGGCTGCGTGCTCGGATAAGGGTCTGGCATGGATCCTGGGGGGAACACCCACGCTATTTTTTTTTGGTGTGGGGGTTCCCCTCAAGATCCATACCAGATCGAAGGGTCTGGTATCGTCCTGAGGGGGAACCTCATGCAAATCTTTTTTAAATTTTTTCGCGGGGTTCCCCTTCAAGATTCTCCGCACATGAGTCGCCCTGCAAGTCGGATCATCTTGATCCGACTTCTGGTGCGACCTCTATTCAAATCAATGGGCTCCCATAGGGAACCATTGATTTGGAATAGAGAAAGAAACGCCGGACGAGGCTTAACACAGCGTTAAGCCTCGTTGCATCGCGTTTTTACACCCTTTGCCGGCGTCTGACGTTCTTTACAGCTCTAACGCTGGAGCTTCAGAACGCACTGGTCCTGGGGTTTTTTTTTTTGCAGCTTAAAAACACCTATGCCATTTACAGCTCAAAAAGGTCATGGTGGGCATGAGGCCATAGGCTAACATGGAGAGACGTTTTTAAGCTGCAAAAAACGCTCATAAAAGTGGCTGTAAAAACGTCCGTGGGCATGAGGCCTTAAAAGTCCCATGGGCAATTTGCTGCTAAATTACATTTCCCAGGTGGCTCTATTCTGTCTGTTCTGTCTGTAAACAAAGCAATTTTCCACGATAATAGGGAAGAGATTGTTAACCCCTTGCCTACCAGACACTTTCACCCCCTTCCTGCCCAGGCCAATTTTCAGCTTTCAGCGCTCTCACATTTTGATCGACAATTGAGCGGTCATGTAACACTGTAACCATATGAAAATGTTATCATTTTTTTTAGACAGATGGAGCTTTCTTTTGGTGGTATTTAATCACCATTAAGTGTTTTATTTTTTTGCTAAATAAATTTAAAAAAAGCCCAAAAAATTTTAAAAAGAAAAAAACTTTTTCTTAGTTTCGGTTATAAATGTAGCGGGGTGTTCCCCTTTAATGCAGAGAGACAAGAAGTTCCAGGTGAGAGGTGAGTCGGGAGGAAGTAAAGAGACATTATGGAAGTGAAAGCAGAGGAGAGAGAGACTACATCTCCCAGTACATCTTGCAGCACCCAGGGTGCATTGCTCCAGAACAGAGACTGCTGGGGGAGACTTTATAAAGGGGAGGCAGAGTTTTGGTCGGTCTTTTTGGACACCCCTCTCCTAGCAAGAGGATGTCTGTGCTGAACTGCTGGGTGCACAAGGCCTGAAGCCCGGGCCGTGTGCTCCTTTCCAAAGAGCCCTCTGCCAGCCTAGCAGAGCCTTAGAGACATCTAATCCTCCTTGCTGCAGTACACCAGAAGGATTGAAGACTTGGATGTCGGTGGATTCCTGTTCCTAGACGAATCGATGGAGGAAACGGACTTTGACTTGCCCGGGTGGTGAGAGCTGTTTAAAGACAGATACTTTATCTTTACTATTCGTTGGGATTACAAAGTTGTTCTTCAAGTGCACCACCGAAAAGATTGCTAGCGAATATTGTTTCACTGAACTTCCATCTAGATCAGTCAGGCCTGACTGCATAGGTAGACATTGCTGGGTGTTAGTCTACCCATGAGGGGAAGTAGCTGTAAAAGGGCAGCGCTAGAGTTGCATAGCAATACTTTATTATTCTGATTACTCTGTTTATCTTTATTACTGTTTATTGCAGGGATCTGCAACTTGTTATACTGTTGTTTATTACTTGCCCATTAGCCTCAGTAAAATATCTGGGTAAAGTACATTTGGTGTCAGTTCCGCTTACTTTAATAGGAGTTTTAAAGTATATTCTGTGTATGTTTGTTATAGGACTGCGTCACCAACAGTTGCGGTCACGCGGTCCTATCCCTCTATCACCAGCTGTGCCACGGGAGGTTAGAGCCGATTGCCAGGGGTTGACAGCAGTGCACTACAGGGCCCAAATCAATATCAGCGGCTCTCTTAACTGGGGGTAGCGCTACACGTGGGGGCTCGAGTCCGGGATCCTTGTACGTTGCACGCTGCAATCAAGCCGGTCAGAAGTACCAGCATGGACCCGCTGGCAATGTCACAGTGGTGCGCAGCGATTGGCGCCGATCCAACCGCGGCGGTAGTCATTGTACTCCCGGGGGAAAGATGGAAGGAAGAGGAGATAAAACAGCTCGTATTGTTACTGTCTCCGAGCCACAAAGCATGGGTGATGGATTTTAGGCCAGATCCAGTGATCTCGTTTACATACGCACTGGTAGAACGGAAAAACGAAATCCCAGAGCATTTTAAAAGTCAGAGTATACAAGCCATAGATAATCAGATCTATCACTTGATACATACGCTGCCAGTGAAGGAAGAATGGTTTCAGACACCAAAGCCATCACTCCCACAATTATCTCCACCACTATCCCCTAAAGCAGAAAAGCTTAAGGAACTATTAAGCCCGGGATCACCGCTGGCCGCTATAGGGCCTGAATTGTTGAATGCTCTAGGAGACCTTGTAATTAAGTGCCAGAAAAGCAGTACGGTGCATGTGGAGGCCGGTTACCGGAAGCTTAGCACCTTCTCAGGGAAGCTCCCCGTCCCTGCGGGGGAGGAAGATTTTGACACTTGGGTGGAACAGGCATTGCAGGCAGTAGAAGCATGGGAGGTGCCTGAGGCACAGAAGAGACAGCGAGTCTTAGAAAGTCTGAAAGGTGCCGCGGCAGAAGCGGTGAAGAGCTTCCGGTTTGGAAATGAAAACTGTACAGCTCAAGATTGCCTGGCCATGCTGCAGGAAGAGTTTGGTCAGCTGGAAAAGGTGTCAGAGATGATTTATCAAATTGAACACACTCTCCAGCAGCCGAATGAGAAACTGTCAGAATATGTTAGAAGGCTGAACAGGCAGTTATGCAAGATTGTACTGAAGAAGGGAATGCTGCCCAAAGATGCAGATGAAGCACGCATGAAGCAGATCATGAGGGGAGCGCGGCGCTCAGACCCGGTCTGGCTGCACCTGAAAACCTCAGGAGGAGGAATGTCACTAACCTACTCTGATCTAATAAAAATTATTAGGGACGAAGAGGCGCTGGAGGAAGATCAGCAGGTGGCCAAGGCGAATGTCACACCTGTACCAGTGTTGGTCCATTCGGTCAAGAGCCCAGAAAGAGATGCGGAGGTTGACACTCTGAAATCGCAAATGGCCCAAGTGTTGGAGATGCTGACCTCTTTGATGGAGAAAGATCAGAGAAGACGAGAGAAACCAAGCCCAAGAAAGGAGTTGTTCCCGAACACCTCAGCACCGGCCTCCCTACAGGACCGAGAAGAGGTGATTTGCTATAACTGCAGAGGGAGTGGCCACTTTGCTAACGTATGCTCCAGCCCAAAGAAGAAGAGAACAGATAATTGCAAGCCGGCGGGAAACTCCAAAGGGGCCCCGGTGAAGGAGTCAACCGGGTGCCCATCATCTTCAGTGCGCTCCAAACTAAAAAAAAAGGCCAAGAATGGAGGAGACAAAACTCCTAGGAGGAGGTATAGTACACCCCCACCAAGATGTACCCCAGAGGGAGGGGGCAAGACCCCTCAGTGGAAGTACAGCACCCCAAAGAAGGAACATCCACCTAAAAGGAACAATAACATCCCTCAGCGGGTTTGTGCCCCCATTGAGAGGGAGAAAGTCAATGCATGCCAGGCTCAGGAAAAATTAAAGTCCAAAAGGAGCAGGGCAAGGGTCGAAAGCAAAAAAAAAAGAGGTGACCCCAGTCCGGCCATACCCAAAGGAACTGGTGGGCCCGTCTCCTACTGTGCCCATTCAAGTGGAAGGAGTCTATACTAAAGCTCTTTTGGACACCGGAGCACAGGTGACTTTACTATACCGGGACTTCTATGATAGGCACTTGAGTCATCTGCCTATCCAGAAGATAGAAGAGCTGGAGATATGGGGACTTGGAACCCAGAGTTTCCCTTATGATGGGTACCTGCCCATAAAGATGACTTTCGACCCATCCGTGGCTGGGAAGGCTGAAGTGTTTGACACCCTGGCAGTTGTGTGTCCCCGGCCGCCTGGAGCCAGCAAGATTTCCCTGATCATTGGGACAAACACGGATCTAGTCAGGAGACTCCTGACCCCTCTAGTGAAAGAGAGAAACCATTCAGCCACCAAAATCCATCCCATGCTAAAGACGGCCTACCAACGACTGGTCTTAGAGCAGAAGACCCCGGGAGAGGGGATAGGGAAGGTGTGGAGACTTGGCAGAGAAGGAGTAGTGCTACAGCCCGGAGAAGTAACCTGTCTTAGGGCCACTGTGAAGCTTTCGTGGGAACAACCTGGCCCCTTTGTCATGCTGGAATCAGACCCAAGGGAAGAGTCCTCAGGCCTTGAAGTGATACCAGAAGTGATTCCGTTCAAGGCCCTGAAGAAGGCCCATGGCAGAGTTCCGGTGAGTGTTAGGAACACTACGGGAGGACCCATGGAGATCCCTGCCAGAGTGTTGCTTGGTCAGGTGAGCCCTGCTGCCCCGGTTACTTGGTCCAAAGTCAAGGGGACGGGTGACGGAGGAGATGTTTGGGAGAAACTGTCCGTGGAAAACCCGAACCTACCCAGGGCTTGGAAAGAAAGAGCCAAGGCCCAGCTGACCAGGTGGGAGAAGATCTTTTCCGAAGATGAATTCGATGTGGGGTGTGCAAGAAGTGCCACCCATCGGATCCGCCTCCAAGAAGATAAGCCCTTCCGAGAGAGGGTCAGGCGGGTCTGGAGGATCTGAGGGAACAACTTGTAGAACTAAAGAAGACTGGTGTGATCCGGGAGTCTAGAAGTCCCTATGCCTCCCCAATCGTGGTGGTCAGAAAGAAGAATGGGTCGTTGAGGCTTTGTATCGATTACAGGACTCTCAACAGGAGAACCATCCCTGACCAATACACCACGCCAAGGATAGAAGATGCCCTACAAAGTTTGTCTGGAGCCAAATGGTTCAGTGTGATGGACCTCAAGAGTGGGTACTATCAAATCCCTATGCACCCAGAAGACAGGGAGAAGACAGCCTTCATAACCCCGGTGGGATTCTTCGAATTCAATAGGATGCCTCAGGGTCTGTCTGGAGCTCCTGCTACCTTTCAACGCCTTATGGAGAAGACTGTTGGAGACATGAATCTTATAGAAGTCCTTGTGTACTTGGACGATGTCATTGTCTTTGGAAGAACCTTGGAAGAACATGAAGCCAGGTTGGAGAAAGTATTGAGAAGACTCAGCGAAGAGGGACTTAAGCTTTCCCCCGAGAAGTGTCGGTTCTACCAGTCTTCTGTGAACTATCTGGGGCACATAGTGTCTGAAGAAGGGGTGGCCACAGATCCTGAGAAGTTGGAAGCAGTCACTTCCTGGCCACGACCCACCACAGTAACAGAGCTCAGATCCTTCCTGGGGTTCTGCTCCTATTATAGGAGGTTTGTGGAGGGGTTTGCTCGGATTGCCCGCCCGTTGAATGAATTGCTAAAGGCAGAAGGGGAAGAGGATGACTCAGGGCCCAGGAGGCCTGGTGAGTCAGTTCAAGATCAGTGGAACCCAAGGTGTGAAGAGGCCTTTCATGCTCTGAAGAGGAGCTTAACCACTGCCCCAGTCCTGGCCTACGCCGACCCTACCAGACCTTATGAATTACATGTGGATGCCAGCCATGAGGGTCTAGGTGGTGTACTCTACCAAGAACATGAAGGACAACTGCGACCAGTGGCCTATGTGAGCAGGAGCCTGACCCCCTCAGAAAAGAATTACCCCACTCATAAGCTGGAATTCCTGGCCCTCAAATGGGCGGTAGTAGACAAGCTAAAAGACTACTTGTATGGGGCAGAGTTTACTGTGAAGACAGACAACAACCCCCTGACCTACCTCTTCACCACCGCGAAACTAGATGCCACCGGACACAGGTGGTTGGCCGCATTGTCTGGATTCAACTTCAGTCTGAAGTACAGACCAGGAGCCGGAAATAGGGATGCAGATGCCCTGTCCCGGAGGTCTCATGCCACGACAAATGACTGGGAAGATTGGACCCAAGTGGCACCGGACGGGGTGCGGGCCCTTTGTCAAGGGGCTGAATTCCAAGCCAGAGGAGGCTCCAGAGCAGAAGAAATAGGGGTTACCATGGTAGGAGTCCCCAAACACTATTGTGGGGTAACTCAACTGGAGGAAGACAACCTACCGAGACTGTCCAAGAAGGAGTTGAGGTGTGACCAATTGGAAGACCCCATGGGGAGATTGGTCCTCGAAGCCCTGGAGAATCAGGATCCCAACAAATTCCTACATCACCCCTCAAAGGAGGCTCGCCTGTTGAGGAAGGAATTGGACAGGCTACAGGTACATCAGGGAGTGGTCTACCGAAGGGGCCCCTCTGATGACTCAGAAGATAAGTGGCAGTTATTTCTTCCAGAGAAGCACCGAGAGACTGTACTAATTGCCCTGCATGACCATCATGGTCACCTAGGGGCAGAAAGGACCTTCCAGCTCGTCAGAAATCGGTTCTATTGGCCCTGCATGAGGGCAGAAGTAGAGGAATGGGAGTGGGGAATGTTCTGGTAATAACCTACCATTTCACCCGCTATGCTCAAGCTTTCCCAACCAAAGACCAGAAGGCATCCACCGTGGCCAAGATACTTATGGAGAAGTATTTTGTCCATTACGGACTACCACAGAGACTCCACTCAGATCAAGGAAGGGACTTTGAGAGTCGGTTGATCCGAAGACTTTTGGATTCATTAGGAATAAAGAAGACCAGAACCACGCCTTACCACCCACAAGGAGATGCTCAGCCGGAGAGATTTAACCGGACCCTGCTCAACATGTTGGGAACCTTAGAAACAGAGAAGAAGCAACACTGGAGTCAGCACATATCAGCCCTAGTACATGCCTATAACTGTACCACAAGTGACGCCACTGGCTACTCCCCTTATCGACTTATGTTTGGGAGAGAAGCAAGGCTACCTGTGGACCTGGCCTTTGGCACTTCTATAGACAATACCTCAGCTACATCCCACAAGGGATACGTGGACAGACTTAGACGTAGCTTGCAGGTGGCCTATGAACAAGCCCAGGCGGCTTCGGATCAAAGGGGGGCCCGCAACAAGAGAAATTTTGATCTGAAGGTTCGAGTGCAAGATCTGCAGCCCGGGGACCGAGTACTGCTACGCAATCTGGGGGTCCCTGGAAAACACAAGCTTGCCGACAGGTGGAGATCTGAGCCCTATGTTGTCTGTAGGAAGTTGCCCGGTTTGCCTGTCTACAAACTAAAGCCAGAAGGAAAGGTGGGTCCACTGAAGATGTGGCATTGGAACCACCTGCTCCCACTTGCTGAGGCAGTCAGAATACCTCCCGTGAGAGACTCCCCTGAACCGGCCTCTATCCTGGATATTCCTAGGCCGAACACTCGGTCCCAGACCTCTCGAGCCAAAGATGGGGAGGCCTCCCAATTGAGTACAGAAGAAGGTGGAGAACTGGACTGGCTGTGGCCTCCCTCGACTCTGGGAACGTCCGCCATAGATCTCCCAAATGGAGGGGATACCCCAGATGCAACGCTGAATCCGGAGGCTACTGAATTCATACCCTTCAGTCCCTCAGCTGATTACTGGGAAGATGTTCCTGACACTTGCGCAGAGGAGGACTCTAGAGATTCCATACGTCAGTCGACTTCTGAATCAGAGGTTCCAGAACCAGCAATGTTACCTGAACTTACTCCTGAAGAAGAGCCTGTGGTGCCAGAGTCAGAAGCACCAAGAGAGCAGAGGGCTCGCAGAGTCATCAGGCCTCCCAAGAAACTAACTTACCCCCAAATGGGGACGAGCTCAGAGGACTCTGTTGTAACGGCTAGGAGAAGTGTTGAATAACCTGATCCTTCCACCGTCCATTTGGTGGAGGGCAACCCCAGCTCACTCTCTGGCACAGTTAGGCAGGCCACTCATGGTAGTGTGACCTGTGGGCAAGAGAGTTCCATCCCAAAGTTTTGGTGGGAATTCCCTATGCCAACATCATGCTCGACATTGTCCAAAATGGTAAACAGTATTTGTTGAAGTTTATCTTTGGGGACCAAAGAGTTCAAGTGGGGGGAGTGTGTAGCGGGGTGTTCCCCTTTAATGCAGAGAGACAAGAAGTTCCAGGTGAGAGGTGAGTCGGGAGGAAGTAAAGAGACATTATGGAAGTGAAAGCAGAGGAGAGAGAGACTACATCTCCCAGTACATCTTGCAGCACCCAGGGTGCATTGCTCCAGAACAGAGACTGCTGGGGGAGACTTTATAAAGGGGAGGCAGAGTTTTGGTCGGTCTTTTTGGACACCCCTCTCCTAGCAAGAGGATGTCTGTGCTGAACTGCTGGGTGCACAAGGCCTGAAGCCTGGGCCGTGTGCTCCTTTCCAAAGAGCCCTCTGCCAGCCTAGCAGAGCCTTAGAGACATCTAATCCTCCTTGCTGCAGTACACCAGAAGGATTGAAGACTTGGATGTCGGTGGATTCCTGTTCCTAGACGAATCGATGGAGGAAACGGACTTTGACTTGCCCGGGTGGTGAGAGCTGTTTAAAGACAGATACTTTATCTTTACTATTCGTTGGGATTACAAAGTTGTTCTTCAAGTGCACCACCGAAAAGATTGCTAGCGAATATTGTTTCACTGAACTTCCATCTAGATCAGTCAGGCCTGACTGCATAGGTAGACATTGCTGGGTGTTAGTCTACCCATGAGGGGAAGTAGCTGTAAAAGGGCAGCGCTAGAGTTGCATAGCAATACTTTATTATTCTGATTACTCTGTTTATCTTTATTACTGTTTATTGCAGGGATCTGCAACTTGTTATACTGTTGTTTATTAGACTTGTGCACAACGGAAAAATTTGTTCCGTTTCGGTTCGTTTCTTTCCGGTCCTGTTGATTCGTAATCATTCGTAATTTTGCTAGACGGGATTTTTCGTGTTCGGACTCATTCGTATTTTTGCAAGCGACATTTTTCGTTGAATTTTTTGTTGCTTTATAATTCGTACTTTCGGTAGAGTATGTTGTTTTTCGTTGATTCTGGACACAACTCCTACTTTCGTAACTTTTTTTGGGTTCGTTGATTCGGAATTTTCCGTGTCTCTCTCACAACGACGCTGCCTATTATGCCTAATGTGCTTCGAATGGATTTGTACTTTTCTAAATACATTGCGGTTATTTGTAACGATTCGAAATCTCGTATTTTACTTTCGTTTTTTACATGCGGCTATAGGCTCCGCCCCTGTACACCATTTTGAGAGGGTTCAGCACGGTGAGGGAGAAGCAGAGAGCAGAGCAGAGTGTTATTGTGCTTCGAATGGATTCGAAATCTCGTATTTTACTTTCGTTTTTTACATGCGGCTATAACCTCCGCCCCCTGTACACCATTTTGAGAGGGAGTTCAGCACGGTGTGGGAGAAGCAGAGAGCAGAGCAGAGTGAGTGTTATTGTGCTTCGTATGGATTCGTACATTCGTAACTTTTTCATAACGAATTATGCCGAAGACATTCGGGCATTCGCTATTTGCGGTATAATTTATTTCGGATTCGGTCTTATTCGTAATTGCTTTGTTCGGAAATTCGAATGCTTCCGAATGTCCGAAAGTTGCTAAATTCGGACGAATTTCAATTTGTTACGAAACGAATTGCACAAGCCTAATGTTTATTACTTGCCCATTAGCCTCAGTAAAATATCTGGGTAAAGTACATTTGGTGTCAGTTCCGCTTACTTTAATAGGAGTTTTAAAGTATATTCTGTGTATGTTTGTTATAGGACTGCGTCACCAACAGTTGCGGTCACGCGGTTCTATCCCTCTATCACCAGCTGTGCCACGGGAGGTTAGAGCCGATTGCCGGGGGTTGACAGCAGTGCACTGCAGGGCCCAAATCAATATCAGCGGCTCTCTTAACTGGGGGTAGCGCTACATAAAATTTTGCAAATGAGTAATTTTTCTCCTTCACTGATGAGCGCTGATAAGGCTGCACTAATGAGGCGGCACTGATGAAGTGGCACTGATGGGCACTGATAAGTGGCACTGATGGGCACTGATGAAGAGGCACCGATAAGGTGGCACTGATGAGCACTGATAGCCAGCACTTATATGATACACTGATGGGCACTGATATGACACAGATATGCTGCAATGATAGGCACTGATATGATGCACTGATGAACACTGATTGGCACTGATGAGGCTTCACTGGTGGACACTGATGAGGCTGCAATGGTGGCAATGATGAGGCTGCACTGGTGGCAATGATGAGGCGGCACTGATGGGCACTGATATGCTGCACTGATAGGCACTGATGAGGCTGCACTGATTGGCACTGATAAGGCTGCGCTGATAAGGCAGCACTGATTGGCACTGATGAGGTGGCACTAGGGGGCACTGATAAGCGGCACGGATGAAGAGGCACTGATAAGATGGCACTGATGGGCACTGATAGCCGGCACTTATATGCTGCACTGATGGGTACTGATATGCTGCACTGATGGGCACTGATATGATGCACTGATGGACACTGATTGGCACTGATGAGGCTGCAATGGTGGCAATGATGAGGCTGCACTGGTGGCAATGATGAGGCGGCACTGATGGGCACTGATATGCTGCACTGATAGGCACTGATGAGGCTGCACTGATTGGCACTGATAAGGCTGCGCTGATAAGGCAGCACTGATTGGCACTGATGAGGTGGCACTAGGGGGCACTGATAAGTGGCACGGATGAAGAGGCACTGATAAGGCGGCACTGATGGGCACTAATAGCCGGAACTTATATGCTGCACTGATGGGCACTGACATGGCACTGATATGCTGCACTGATGGGCACTGATATGATGCACTGATGGACACTGATTGGCACTGATTGGGCTGCACTGAAGGGCACAGATAAGGCAGCACTGATGGGCACTGGTGAGGTGGCACTAATGGGCACTGATGAAGAGACACTGATAAAGCGGCATTGATGGGCACTAATGAGGTGGCACTAATGGGCACTGATAGCCAGCACTTATATGCGGCACTGATAGGACACTGATATGATGCACTGATAGACATTGATTGGCACTGATGGGCACTGATATGGTGCACTGATGGG
Organism: Rana muscosa; assembly: GCA_029206835.1. Classification (NCBI taxonomy): domain Eukaryota; kingdom Metazoa; phylum Chordata; class Amphibia; order Anura; family Ranidae; genus Rana; species Rana muscosa. The sequence goes on from JARGYO010005626.1 coordinate 213,649,193, forward strand.
TATTGATTAGCACTGATGGGGCTACACTGATAATCACCAATGCAAACAAAAAAATTAATCAGGGCTTTAGGAGCTTCTTTTATTAAGGCTTAAAGGGCAACATTAAAAATAAAAAATACCTTCAAATAACATTCTTGAGGGAAGCTCTAACCCTGAACAGGAAGAGGTGGTGCATCTGTGCGATGTACTGAAGCAAAAGATACATTTAAAAAGGAAAAACATTCCATTTGCATTGCAGCAAAATGACATTTCCTGTGCGCTTTCTTCTTTGGAGGCGCCATATTGCCTGCCTGAAAGACCCCCCACCCCCACCAATAAAGCCTGCCTGACATCTCCTGGGGGGGGGGGGGGGTTAAATGTAAAAAAAAAAAATCACGCATAAAATCAGCATTTTTTTTAAATGACCTAAACCCGTCAGAACATCCCACTAACCTGTAGTAGTAACCGCTGTCACTACTCCTGTCAGCCTTCTAGTAGAAGGAACTTGCGGCGCCCCTATCCCTACAATACACGCTGCGCCCAGGGCAGCCGTCCCTTCTGCCCACCCCTGCGAACAGGGCCGCCATCAGGGGGGTACAGGCAGTACACCTGTAAGGGGCCCGGAGGTCCCCAGGGGCCTGGATGGCAACCCCCTTTTTTCTTTCTTTTTTTGTAAGACGCCCGGAGGGCCCCGGATGGTAACCCCCCTTTTTTATGTATTTTTTATTTAAAAAAATGTTTTTTTTTATTTTTTAGTTTATTTTTATTTATTTTTTGTAAGGGGCCCAGAGGTCCCCAGGGCCCCGGATGGCAACCCCCCCTTTTTTTTATAATTTTTTATTTTATTTTTTTTGTAAGGGACACAGAGGTCCCCAGGGCCCCGGATGGCAACCCCCCCTTTTTTTTATAATTTTTTATTTTATTTTTTTTTGTAAGGGACACAGAGGTCCCCAGAGCCCCGGATGGCAAACCCCCCCCCCTTTTTTTGTTCTTTTTTTGTTCGTCAGCACCCAAAGCCCCCCCGACCTCAACAATTTGCGGCGGCAGCACCCCCCTGCTTCTCAATTCGTGCCCCCCCCCGCTTCCCAATTTGCGGTGGCCAGCACCCCCCCCCCGGTTCTTATCTGCTCCAGGGGGCCCATGCCTGAAGCTGTGTAAGGGGCTCCAAAATTCCTGATGGCGGCCCTGCCTGCGAATGACATCCGGATGCAATAGCAGGTTTGAAGTGAGTTTGACATGAGTTAATAGACCAAATGTGGCATAGTAGTTTGCCCGTTTGGCACAACATGAACAGTCAAAGTGCACCGTGCGTCGCAATGAACTCGAATCTCATCCCGAGTGACCTGTGCACTGGATCTGCAGAATTTTCATAGCCATGAGTTTCCACAAACAGTTGCCACATCCGCTTATTGGTTTTACATGAATGAACTCCGTCACCGGGGATCAGCTAAGGTTCAGGCCATGTTGGGTCCATGATGTCACCAGCGTGTCTTCCGTGTTCTGTCTTCTATGCGGGTTTCAGAAATGTCACCAGTGTGACACGGGATCTCATGAGATTAGGGAGCCACCTAGTGGCCATAGTGCTTTTTTTTGTTTTTAGAATTACAGGGGAATTTTTTTTTTTTTTTAAATAACAAACATGTTATACTTATAGGGTGACCACGTGTCCCGGACTGCCCGGGACAGTCCCGCATTTTGCAGGTCTGTCCCGGGCACATTCTTTCCAGGACAATACAGTGTCCCTGAATGAAACCGACACAGTCACCCCCCGGGCCAATCTGATGCCCCCAAAAAATGCCGTCACATCACCGCTTTACTCACTGACAGTACTTGTCCTGGCCGGGAATTCCTGGAGGAGCACAATCCCCGCCCCCTGCTTGTGATTGGAGAAATCATAAATCCCGCCTCACTGTGCTGTGATTCGTTATAGCACAAGCTGATTTTTGGGAAGGGAGGGTGTCCCTGAATGGTAGTTTGGAAATGTGGTCACCCTATATACTTACCTCCACTGTGCAGCTCGTTTTGCACAGAGTGGCCCCGAACATCCTCTTCTGGGGTCCCACGGCAGCTGTCTCAGCTCCTCCCCGCAAGAACTTGCCTCCTTCATGCGAGCTTTCTCGCATGGTGGAAAGTTCTTGCGGGCGCGCTGCCGTGATACAGCCGGCGGCCATAGCCGCTCACTGTATCACTCGGTCCCACCCCCCCTGGCGCGCCGCGTCATTGGATGCGATTGACAGCAGCGCGAGCCAATGGCTGCGCTGCTTTCAATCCATCCACTCTAGCCAATCAACGACCAGGCTGAGCGGCGAAGAGGACGTCGGGGGCGAGCGCAACAGGTGAACAGGCTCAGGTAAGTAAAACGGGGGGGCCGGTACTGTCGGATGTTTTTTCACCTTCATGCATAGGATGCATGAAGGTGAAAAAACGTGTACCTTTAGTGTCCCTTTAACCACTTGACCTCCGGAAGATTTACCCCCCCTTCCCGACCAGGCCATTTTTTGCGATACAATACTGCGTTACTTTAACTGACAATTGCGTGGTCGTGCGACGCTGTACCCAAAATTCTAAATTCATGTACTTTTTTTCCCCACAAATAGAACTTTATTTTGGTGGTATTTGATCACCACTGCGTCGTTTTTTCATTATTTGTGCTATAAACAAAAAAAAAAAATATGAAAATTTTGCAAAAAATATAATATTATAAATATTATAAATTATTATTAAAATTATTAGAAATATTATTAGATGTTTTCTGTACTCTTAACCTGTTATTTACTGCTTGGAATATTGCATATGGAACCTGTTACCCAATTTGTTATATTGTTGTACTGCTACAATGTGATGTATACTTTTTTGGGTATTTTTTTTTAAAATATATAATAAACTCTTTGTGGAAAAAGAAATATGTTTTACTTTCTGTTATAAAACATTTTCAATAAAAAACTGAAAAAAAAAATGTCTTCATAAATTTAGGCAAATTTGTATTTTGCTACATATTTTTGGTAAAGAAAATCCCAATAAATGTATATTGATTGGTTTACATTGTAGGTGAGGTTGAAAAAAAGACACAAGTCCATCAAGTCCAACCCATGCATGTCAGTATTACATTGTATATCCCTGTATGGTTTGTGGTCATTCAGGTGATTATCTAAAAGTTTTATGAAACTATCGATGCTTCCCGCTGAGACCACCGCATGGGGAAGGGAATTCCACATCCTTGCTGCTCTTACAGTAAAGAACCCTCTACGTAGTTTAAGGTTAAACCTCTTTTCTTCTAATCTTAATGAGTGGCCACGTGTCTTGTTAATCTCCCTTCCGCGAAAAAGTTTTCTCCCTATTGTGGGGTCACCAGTACGGTATTTGTAAATTGAAATCATCTCCCCTCTCAAGCGTCTCTTCTCCAGAGGGAATAAGTTCAGTGCTCACAACCTTTCCTCATAACTAATATCCTACAGACCCTTTATTAGCTTTGTTGCCCTTCTTTGTACTCCCTCCATTTCCAGTACATCCTTCCTGAGGACTGGTGCCCAGAACTGGACGGCATACTCCAGGTGCGGCCGGACCAGAGTCTTGTAGAGCGGGAGAATTATCGCTTTATCTCTGGAGATAATCCCCTTTTTAATGCCAATATTCTGTTTGCTTTGTTAGCAGCAGCTTGGCATTGCTGAGCCTATCATCTACTAGGACCCCCAGGTCATTTTCCATCCTAGATTCCCCCAGAGGTTCTCCCCGCAGTGTATAGATTGCATTCATATTTTTGCCACCCAAATGCATTATTTTGCATTTTTCTACTGTAGCGGCCTCACCCTCTCTCTCTCTTCTTTATCGGTTATTCTGGCTCTGGTCTAGGGGTACCTTGAAGGGGAGAGCGAGGTGCGCCACGGCCCATATCCTCTAGATTACAGCATGTAGAGGTGAAGGCCAGCACCAGATTACACCCGGGCTGTGTATACGCTCAGAGCCAAGTCTGTTCTGCTGATAACCCCCTTTGCTCCCAGTAATTGGAGTACCACACAATGAAAAGGTCCAACACTTATTTATTCCATAACGGCAAACAAATAGTCCTTTGCGAGCAGACAGTTTGAGACCCATAGAACAGTTCAGTATTGGTGGGGAGTAGGTCAAGGCACAATCCTCAAAGAAACGAAACCGTTGAGGTTTCACCAACGGTTGCTAAGCACAGTGGCTGTTAAATGGACTTTTTGGCTTCAGAGTCTCTTCCAGCGACTCTAGTGAACAGGAACTGGAGTTACCTTCGCTACGTTGCAGCCCCTGTCAGGGGGAAGACATCCCTCCAAGAGAGTTACCAGAGGCCCCACCGTCACCGGATTAATGCTGTACCAGGCTATTCGGAAGGGTTACACTCGCCTCAGATACGGGTCCCAACACCTTAGGGCCCCTCGGACTCCTCCACCCTCGCGGAACCCAGTCGAAGTTACTGGGTCCCAGGCCTTGGCCGTAGTACCTCACCCCAGGCTTAAGGTGCCTGAGATGGACTCCATCTCTCACTCCGGCCAGGTCAAGGGCACCTGGGCCCGGAACTCCGGAACGCCAGCACCCAGGCTGAAGGTGCCTGGGCGCGGCCGCGTCCTCCAACTCTGAACCCCAAAGGTCAGGGCATCCGCCCCTTTTATCTCCTCTCCCTCTGCGTCACAGCGGGTTCCCCGCCCCGCTGTACCGGTGCCAGGAAAGGACAAAAAGGAACAGTATTGCGGTGCAGGTTCAACTCCGACCCAGGGCGACAACGCCACCTGCAGGCCACAGGGAACCTTGCACCACCAGAGTCCTCCAAGAACCACAAAAGGGATTCTCAGATTCCCTAACAATCAGTACATCTGGGTTAAATAACCCAGATGTTCCCCCCCAAATTTAAATACCCGCTACACTACATTGAACCTCATTTGTCATGTAGTTGCCTCCCCCCCCCATTAATTTGTTCAGATCTTTTTACAAGGTTTCTACATCCTGCGGAGAAGTTATTGCCCTGCTTAGCTTAGTATCGTTCGCAAATACAGAGATTGAACTGCTTACCCCATCCTCCAGGTCGTTTATGAACAAATTAAACAGGATTTGCCCCAGCACAATGATCTCAGAAGAGAAGAAGACGCAGGAGACACTGCCAGATGCCCGCCGCAGCCTGATCCCCTGCCAGATGTGCCCATTGATCCCCGATGTGCCCGCCGATTGCAAATGGGGTAAGTGCCGGCAGACAGCAGGGGGGGGGGATTAAGGTGCCGTGGGGGGGTTGTTTTCCGCCCCCCCCCAACAAAAAAACACCAGCCACCACTGTTGGCCATGTTAGACTAACAGAGGCGGGACAGTCAGCGCAGGGTAGGACCATCAATTTTCAGACTTTCTATTCTAATAAACTCTGGAAAGGTTCATACATTCCTATGTGAAGGTAAATTCCACCATTTACATTTCCCTGCATTGTGCAGCTCCTCACCGGGCCGATATCTCTTACTTACCCCGTCCTCCTTAAAGGGACACTCCTCCGGGGTTTCTGCTGACTTCCTGCAAACCGTCTCTTTAATCACAAAGCTTAGTGAATGATTTTCATGGGAATCTGCCTAAAGAAAAAAAAAAAAAATGATATTATCATTTCTTCATACCCAGACACACGGTCTATTTATCAAAATTCACATGGCCTGTTGGGGGTACTTGAGGACAGGGTTGGGAACCACTGATCTAGACCAGCTCAGTGGGAAGTAGGCCAAAAAAAAAAATTCAATAGTTTCAGGGCTGTTTTTAAGGCAGGGCAAAAGGGGAAGCTGCCCCGGGCACCATCATTGTTGTGGGGCCCAAAGCAGCTGCCTCATACTTGCCAACCATCCTATTTTTAATTCCCTTGTCCCTTTAAAGTTTTAGTGCCATGCTGTGTCCCAATATCTTAGTGTGAAGTTCTGTTACTAATGCTGCCCAGCTCTGCCCTATTGCCGTGTACAGATGACTCACCTACAGACCCTGTGTTTACACGTAAATAACCTGCATTAATATGTAAATAGCTGCAGAATGGCTGTATTGATATGTAAATAGAGGCTGCATTCATATGTATATCATGCCCCCCTGAGGTCATATCCACCATCACCTCTGCTGAATGCTGCCCACTGGGGAGATAAAGGGGCATGCTTGGAAATCCTGCCTACAACTGTGATCGTTAAGCCTACCATCAGCCTGTTCTGCAAAGTTAAGCAAATTTGAGAGGTGGAACACTTTTTGAAAATAACATGGTGCCACAGCACCCTGAATTTTGGTGCATGTGAATACGTACATCTCAGCAGATGCATGAGGATGTCATTAACAATTACGGCACCACGCCTCCCATGCTGTGCGTGTGACGCCGCATTGGGCGGTTGTCGCACGCGCGCTGGTGTATAACACCGTGGTCAGACGCGTGAGAAGTCACTCTGGCATTCTGCCGGGATGTCTCTCTTTTGTCTGTACCAGCGTGGTGCTGGGGGGGAACAGTGCCTGTTCTGATGGGTCCACACTCCACCCCTCCACGTCCAACACCTTCCACCTCCAAGCCAGCACAGCGGCTGTACATCCAGACTCCTGTTCTATCTTCACTTGGCTTTCCATCCCAATTGGATCAATCAAGGTAACCCCATAGTACCTATCTCCATCTGGGTCACTGGCCTATATCTGATTACTCCCCTGACCTATAATGTCATAGAGACTTATATACCATTTTCAAATTTGTATACTTTAGAGGTCCCAGTTTCCCTTGGTGGATGGCGTGCGTGTCTCTGATCTGCTGTCATGTCTTTCCCCCCCTCAGTTCCCGGGCCAGGCTCAACTGATCGGCCCCTGATCTGTGGTTCTGTATGTTTCACACTGGGGTGTTATGTGAGTACAATTTTGGCATGGCCAATTACTTTATACCTACTACACACATTCTTTTCTCTCTGTTCCCACAAGGATATACTAATTAGACCACTTGGGTCATATTTTTTGTTCATAGAACATAGATGCATCTGGCTCCTGATGAATGGATACTACTCCATGAAACGCGTCGAGCCCTCTTGGATGCATCCAATATATACTGACCGGTTTTAGATGGTTTTACCGCCTCCTTTTCCCCCTTGTGCAATGGTGTACCCCGACATATGGAGTAGTGGGATGTACTTTTTTACTTTTATATTTGTTTCATGCCATGTTGTCATATATGCTACCTGGTGTATACTCTCATTTACTTGTCATAATTGACATGCAACATCGTTTTTTATGCTTTGTCGATCATTTGTCTCAATAAACATACATATGTTTGGACTTATGTGAAGTTGATTGGTCCCTCCACACACACCTCATCTAAAGTCCAGACCTCCTCCCTTTTTTTCACGCATATCAAGGATGGGGGCGTGAACTTTTCCTCACATCCCATTTACAGTCCCAGGTTCGCCTTTCCCCCATTTGTTTTCATTAACAATTAATGGCACTGCTGTGTATCTGCTAAAGGGCAGCATGTTTCTGTGGTGTCAGGAACGCGATTTTGCATGCGTTCCCGACACACACAAATGTGAACGCAGGCTAAATGTCTTAGTTACATTGGTGGTCATTGTAAATCCTTCCTTACATTGGTGGTTTCTGTGAATGCTCCTATTACATTAGTGGTCAGTGTAAATCCCAATTACATTGGTGGTCAGTGTAAATCCCCATTACATTGGTGGTCAGTGTAAATCCCCATTACATTGGTGGTCAGTGTAAATCCCCATTACATTGGTGGTCAGTGTAAATCCCAATTACATTGGTGGTCAGTGTAAATCCCCATTACATTGGTGGTCAGTGTAAATCCCAACTACATTAGTGGTCAGTGTAAATCCCCATTACATTGGTGGTCAGTGTAAATCCCAATTACATTAGTGGTCAGTGTAAATCCCTATTACATTTGTGGCCAGTGTAGAAACTCCTCTTTATATTGGTAATCGGCACAATAATCCAAACTTTCATTTGTGGTCAGTTTTGAATCCTCCCTTACATTGGTGGTCCATGTAGAAGCCCCCTATAAATTGGTGGTGAGTGTAAATACCCCCTTACTTTGGTGACTAGTGTAGAATCCCCCCATTATTGGTTATTGATGTAAAATCCCCCATTACATTGATTGTCAGTGCAAATTCTTCATTACATTGGTGATTAGTGTACATTGATTTGCCTTTACATTGGTGGTAAGTGCAGAATTGCCCTACATTGGTGGTCAGTGTAAATCCACTTTTACATTGGTGGTCAGTGTAAATCCTCCCTAACATTGGTGGTCGGTGTAGAAGTGTCAAGATACTTGGCAGTCATTGTATCAGTCACAGCCATTCCCTTTTACACTGGTGGTTGGTGTAAATGCTTCTATTGCATGGATGTCAGTGTAGAAAGCATTGCCACTGATCACACCCCCCCCCCCCCAGCATTGCCACTGATCCCAGGAGTCCTAGGAGTTTTCTGTCTATTGATGGGTCCCCTTACCTCCCCAGTCCATGGTGTGCAGTCAGTGAGAAGATGATGTGCTGTAAGTTTAGCAACCAATCAGTGAGCAGTAATGATGTGCACTAACCTCTTGCAACCAATCATTGAGCGGTAATAATGTGCAGTAACCTCTATCAACCAATTAGTGAGTGGTAAGGATGTCCAGTAACCTCTAGCAACCAATCAGTGAGCAGTATTGATGTACAGTAATCTCTAGCAACCAAACAAGCAGAAGTCATGTGCTGTAACCTCTAGCATATAATCAGTGAGCCACAATGTGTGCTGTAACCTCCAGCAGCCAGTCAGTGAGCGGAAATGATACACTGTAACCTCTGGCAACCAATCGTAATCGCTGCCTGATCTGATTCAGTAAACTGATTTTGAGTCTAGCTGCTCTTTATTGTATGTTTTTAGAGCAGGTGGAAAGCAAAATTGCATGGAGGGGGGGCCCAAGAAAATATTTGCCCAGGGTCCAACCAATACCTGACAATAACTTTTAGACTTTCAATACTATTAACTATTGGGTGTTTGGTTTTAAATATGATACAGAGGAGGGGATGCTGTATTGATATTGTAGTGATATGTAGATGTCCTTTTTTTTTTTTTTTTCAAGCCCTGATGAAGGGGGTGTTCATGTACCCCAGAAACGCATTGGGTACTTTTTGGATTGTTCTTCCTGACTTTTATTGGAAAAAAGTTGTATCTGGACACAGTGGCGGTGCGTCCATAAGGGGCACACGGGCGCCGCCCCCTCTCTCCAGACACCCCCTCTATGCCCAATGGATAGATTCATGCATAGCATGAATCTACCCACGGCTGCCGCTGCCACCCCCTATTCAGGCGCCGGGCGCCTGAATTACAGCTGCGGGGGGTATTTTTGAAGCACTTGATTAGAGCCATAGGCCAATAGGCGTCAAAAAAGGTAAACCGCGAGCGCCATGCTTGGTGCTCGCAGTTCACCCAGCTGTGTTAGAAAAGTGAATGAATATTCGGTTTCCTAACACTGAACCGCCTCTCCGCCAATCAGGTGCTCGGGTCTGTTACCTGTCACCTGATTGGCTGAAACGACAGGCGCCGCTATTGGACGCCTAACAGGAGGAGAGGATGGGAGATGAAGATGGCAGACGCATGAAGGACCCCGCTCGTCGCCGTCACCTGCTGCCCCACCAAGACAGGGTAAGTGCCGAGCAGGCTGGGGTCACACTGGCAGCATTCAAGGACACACTGGCAGCATTTAATGGGCACACTGGCAGCGTTTGATGGCACAGTGGCAGCGTGTGGTGGGCACAGTGGCAGCGTTTGGTGGGCACAGTGGCAGCGTTTTATGGCACAGTGGCAGATTTTGGTGGCACAGTGGCAGCATTTGGTGGCACAGTGGCAGCATTTGATAGGCACAGTGGCAGCATTTAATGGCACAGTGGCAGTCTTTGATGGCACAGTGACTGCGTTTGATGGCACAGTGGCAGCGTTTGATGGGCACAGTGGCTGCAATTGATGGCACAGTAGCCGCAATTGATGGGCACAGTGGCAGCGTTTGATTGGCACAGTGGCAGCGTTTGATGGGCACAGTGGCTGCGATTGATGGCAAAGTGGCAGCGTTTGATGGCACAGTGGCTGCATTTGATGGGCACAGTGGCTGCGATTGATGGCACAGTGGCAGCAATTGATGGCACAGTGGCAGCATTTGATGGCACAGTGGCAGCATTTGATGGGCACAGTGGCTGCAATTGATGGCACAGTGGCAGCAATTGATGGCACAGTGGCAGCGTTTGATGGCACAGTGGCAGCGTTTGATGGGCACAGTGGCTGCAATTGATGGCACAGTGGCAGCGTTTGATGGCACAGTGGCTGCAATTGATGGCACAGTGGCAGCGTTTGATGGCACAGTGGCTGCAATTGATGGCACAGTGGCAGCGTTTGATGGGCACAGTGACGCTGCAATTGATGTGTTTTTTTCAGTTTGTTTGCGCCCCCCCCAAAAAAATTTGGAGCACCAGCCGCCACTGTCTGGACCTCGCAGGAGGGTGCCGCTTCCATTTCCATGTTTGTTACATTACACTACAATACAAAGGGATCCTCTGGGGTGTAGAAGCCGCCTGCCCGGGAACCAGATCATTTACATCAACATCAATACTTTAAGATAGCAATACTAGTGAGATAACCCTATGGGTCTGACGCTAGCTTTCCATTTTCCTCAGTAATAAAAAAACCTGACAGTGGTTTCACCACTCTACTTAAATTTTTAATGAGGAGAACTTCTGATGTACAGAGGATGATGATGCTGTATGAGAGCAAGAAGCACTGTGAATAATGGTGGGGAAGGCTCTGAACAGCTCTGTTGCAAAGACAGAAGATCCCGCCTTCTAAGTACAAGAGGAATAATAAGCCAGAAGTGGACTCAGTTCTCCAGGTTCAACCTATGAACGAAACATCACTTTTGGATCGACCAACAATTTAGCCACTCATTTTAACAAGTGGTAAAATGTGAAAAATTGGTCAATAGTTCTTTTAAGCCATTCTAATTTATTTTACATCTTTAGGCACAGACTGTACAACTATGAAATATATACAAGCTCAGATTAAATAATCCCCGTCATTTGTCTAATATATTCCATCTGATCGTCAGCGCCGTCTGGTGTTCATAATGAGGTATTTCACTGACAGGTATTTCAGAAATAAAATACCTCATTATGGCCAGTAGATGGAACTGATGATCGTATGAAATAAACATATTAGAAAAATTACAGGAATTAATAATGATGAATGTGTAAAGGCTGAGACAATTTTTTTTTATAAATAGACCCGTAAAAATTTCAGTGATTGTATTGCAATGTACACAGAGCAGTTTGGGATGAGTGAAATTAATGGTTTGCTTTTCCCTAAAATTTTGGTAAGAGTCTGGAAATTATAACAAAATTCTGCCATTTTGGTGTCATGCATTAAAGAGACCCCCGGGGTCAAATCACTAAGAGATAAATAATGCACAATTTTTTTAGTTAAAATAACTCATTCGGCATTTATCCCAAAAGTAGTCAATTCACTAAAAAAACATCCTACGCCCGCCCCACTCCCAGCTGGGTGGGGCGGGCGTAACGTGCGTCGGAGCAGCCGGAAGTGATGTCAACAGTTCCCGAGTGTCTCCAGGAAGAAGCGCTGGGAGCCACCATCACCCCCGAACCTCTCGCCTTATACAGCGCAGTATACTGTACACCAGCGGCTGTACTGTAAATATACACAGCGGCTGTTCTCTAAATATACACAGCGGCTTTACATGAATGAGCTCCAGGCTCCTTAACCACTTCAGATCCCGCCCATAGTGAAATGACGTCCACAGATGGGATCTCCCATCCTGGGTGGACGTCATATGACGTCCTGGGCTTCCCGGCCGTCTAGGGGGCACGCGCGTGGCATCGCTCGGGACCCGGTGCGTGATTTCCCTATGATCACGGCAGGACCGTGGATCTGTGTGTGTAAACACACAGATCCATGTCCTGTCAGAGGTGAGGAGACCAATGTGTGTTCCCAGTACAGAGGAACACAGATCAGTCTCCTCCATGGGTGTCCGCTGAAATGTTTTCAGGGGGGGGGCGCTTCGACAGCGGAGATACACAGTCGCATTTTACCCTTTCTTCGACCGCTAGCGGGGGGTTAAAAGCGACACCCCCCACGTTAAAATGTAAAAACACCCCACTGTGCCCCCTGAACCTTTACATTTCTCTTTGTCACTACTGTGTACCCCCTCTCCACAACTGCACCCCTGGACCCCTTTACATTACACAGCACCCCACAGCTCTGGATCCCTTTACATTACACAGCACCCTGCATCACTGGACCCCTTTACATTACACAGCACCCTGCATCACTGGACCCCTTTACATTACACAGCACCCTGCACCACTGGACCCCTTTACATTACACAGCACCCTGCACCCCTTTACATTACACAGCACCCTGCACCACTGGACCCCTTTACATTACACAGCAGCACCCTGCACCTCTGGACCCCTTTACATTACACAGCACCCTGCATCACTGGACCCCTTTACATTACACAGCACCCTGCACCACTGGACCCCTTTACATTACACAGCACCCTGCACCCCTTTACATTACACAGCACCCTGCACCACTGGACCCCTTTACATTACACAGCAGCACCCTGCACCTCTGGACACTACACACACTACACTCTGACCACTACACTACACACTGACTACTGACCACTACACTGCACACTGACCACACTGACCATATGTATGACGTGTCCTATGACGTCATGTCTCTGCAGTCACACCCACACGTGTTGTAGGACATCTCCTCCTCCTTCCATACCGCACACACAGCCCGGCTCTCCTTCCTTCTCACCTTCAGCAGGTCCAGCGGGTGTGTGCAGCAGGCTGCCCCGCAGGAGGCCAGGCCCCCGAGGTACTACCACCACTGACTCGAGACACCCTCCGCTCCGCCATCTCCCCCGGCTCTTTTTCTTCTTCTCTCCCCGGGTGCGCTGCACAGTCCAAGGGCCAGTGGCGGAGCTGGCCCGTGCCCTGGAGAACGAGAATAACCGGGGCCAATCGGGGTGCAGCGCAAGGCCCCGCCCAGCCAGTGCTGCCAAATCACGAGACACGGCCGCCATAAAGCAGCGACGTGGAGGTGTGGTGGGCCCGGGGGGGGGGGGGGGGAGGAGGGAGTGCATGTGCTGCGGTGCAGATCTGGAAGTGGGTGTAAGGGCGGCGGAGGGTGTAAAACACTGCCAATTTGGCCAACACCTTCTCCATTTCAGGGGGGGGCAAACGACCTTGCCCTATGGAGCAGACGCCCATGGTCTCCTCCCCTTGTGAGTCCCCTCCCCCTACAGTTAGAATCACTAACTAGGGAACATATTTAACCACTTCACCGCCCCCTAGTGTTAACCCCTTCCCTGCCAGTCACATTTACACAGTAATCAGTGTAGTTTTATAGCCCTAATTGCTGTATAAATGTGAATGGTCCCAAAAATGTGTCAAAAGTGTCCGATCTGTCCCTCGCAATGTCACGGTCACAATAAAAATCACAGATTGCCGCCATTACTAGTAAAAAAAGTAAAAATGCAATAAATCTATCCCCTATTTTGTAGACGCTATAACTTTTGCGCAAACCAATCAATATACGCTTATTGCGATTTTTTTACCCAAAAAATGTAGAAGAATACGTATTGGCCTCAACTGAGGAAAAATTTAGTTTTTTTTATATATTTTTTGGGGATATTTATTATAGTAAAAAGTATAAAATATTGAATTTTTTTCAAAACTGTCGCTCTATTTTTGTTGATAGCGCAAAAAATAAAAACCGCAGAGGTGATCAAATACCACCAAAAGAAAGCTCTATTTGTGGGAAAAAAAAGGACGTCAATTTTGTTTGGGAGCCACGTCGCACAACCGCGCAAATGTCAGTTAAATCGACGCAGTGCCGAATCGCAAAAAGTGCTCTGGTCAGGAAGGGGGTAAACTCTTCCGGGGCTGAAGTGGTAAACATTGTGAGTGTAATTTTTTTTTTTTTTTTTTTTTATACAATAAAACTGTGATTCTTTTACAGTATTAATATGAGATTTTGCTCACATTGTGATCATTTTTAAATGAATAAATGGTTGTGGAACAAATTATCTGAGTTTCCATGATTTCTTAGGGGAAATTTTGCTTTGATATAAGAGCTTCTGGAACAAAAATCTAATAACATGTTATTTTTTATGGTATTAAGGTTTGAACACGCACTACAGACACAGATTTAGCCGTTGTGATATAGAAACGTCTTTATAAAGAAAACCGAGTTTCCTAAACAAACAATATTATTGCTTTTTGATAAACAGAAGTGCAACTTTAAAATACAAAAAGCCCCAAAAAAACGTAAACTCTATTGGCTGTAGTGTAATTTCACATATTACCTGAATATAGTACCGACATTAACCACTTCCATACAGGGCACTTATACACCTTCCTGCCCAGACCAATTTTCAGCTTTCAGCGCTGTTGCACTTTGAATGACAATTGCGCGGTCATGCTACACTGTACCCAAACTAAATTTTTATCATTTTGTTCCCACAAATAGAGATTTCTTTTGGTGGTATTTGATCACCTCTGGGATTTTTATTTTCTGCTAAAAAAATTAAAAAAAGACCAAAAATTTTGAAAAAAAAATGTTTGTAAATAAGTAAGTTTTCTCCTTCACTGATGGGCACTGATGGGGCTGCACTGATGGGCACTGATAAGGCGGCACTGATGGGCACCGATGAGGTGGCACCAATGAGGTGGCACTGATGAGGTGGCATTGATGGGCACTGATGACGGGCACTAATGGGCATTGATAGGTGGCACTGATATGCAGCACGGATGGGCACTGATAGGCGGCATGGATGGGCACAGATAGGTGGCATGGATGGGCACAGATAGGTGGCATTGATGGGCATTGATAGGTGGCACAGATGGGCATGGATGGGCACTGATTGGTGGCACAAATGGGCATGGATGGGCACTGATAGGTGGCACTGATGTACTGTTATGTGTTGTACTAATGGATGCCAATCAGTGCCCACTGATTGGCATTCATTGTGGCACTGATTGGCATCCATTAGGCATCCATTAGGCATTTCTGATTGGCATCCCTGGTGGTCTAGGGTGGCATACCTGATGGTGGGCATCCCTGGTGGTCCAGTGTGGGCATCTTCGGGGGGCTGCGCTGATAATGGTTCAGCACAAACGCCCCCTGTCAGAGGAGCAGCTGATCGGCTCTCCTCTACTCGCGTCTGACAGACGCGAGTGAGGAAAAGCCGATCACCGGCTTTTCCTGTTTACATCGTGATCAGCCGGGATTGGACATGGCTGATCACGTGGTAAAGAGTCTCCGTCAGAGACTCTTTACCTAGATCGGTGTTGCGGGGTGTCAGACTGACATCCCGCAACAACGATCCCCGTCATATGACGTCCAGTGAGGATATTGAAACCACTTTGCCGCCGTCATTTTGCTATAGGGCGGGTGGCAAGTGGTTAAATAAGAAAAAATATAGGAAAAGCCTTTTTCTTAATTTTTTTCTCTTTCAGCAGCTTAGTAGATGCCCCTTACCTATCACTATGTGGTAGTGCAATACATGTTTAACTTCAATGTGCTATTATTATTATTATTATTATTATTATTATTATTATTGTTATTATTATTATAGGCTCTGAGTGGAATTGTGTTGCCGATTTAGAAAAGACCAGCACAGTGTTAATTTTGATGTCAAATTTCGATTTAGTCTTATGTCGCGTACACACGACCGTTTTTAATGTCATTGAAAAAAACTTAATTTTTCTCAACGAGATTCTTCTCAAGCCTGCCTTGCCTACACACTATCGTGGAAAAAAATGCTTGAGTAAAGCGCGGTGACGTACAACACGTAGGACGGCACTATAAAGGGGAAGTTCCATTCGGATGGCGCCACCCTTCATGTTAGTAAAGTTTGTTGAGAGACGATTCGCGCTTTTCAGCCTCGTGCTTTTCAGTCCGTTACAGCGTGACGAATGTGCTATCTCCATTACGAAAGCTTGTTTTACCAGAACGAGCGCTCCCGTCTCATACTTGATTCTGAGCATGCGCATCTTTTTTTCACGTCGTTAAAGCATACACACGGCCGTTTTTCATGACGAGAAAAAACGACGAGGTGAAAAACGAAGAGAAAAATTAGAGCATGTTCCAATTTTTTCATGCCCATTTTTCACGTCGTGAAAAATGCTCTGAAGCCCACACACGATCATTTTTAATGACCATTTTAAAAATTGCATTTTTCTCGTCATTAAAAACGGTTGTGTGTACGCGGCATTAGTCATGGTATGACTGTGTAACGGGAGGGCCCGTGGAACCCAGAAGTTCTTAGAAAGTATGAGCCAGAAAATAATGGACATTCAGAATATGTCTTGGATTGATTTAAAATGGGTCTGTAATATTAATCCACAATATTTCCCATGATATCTGTAAAGGAATATTTACTGCTTGTTTGATTCTGAACTCAACAGGTTAATTGAGAGATGCTGATGTGTTCAACTCCAACCACCTGGCTGCCTGTGTAATGTAAATGAGTCCCGGCTAGCTTCTAAAGATCCTTTCATTGTGGATTGTGATAATTAACTCTGTAATTGTGTGTATTGTAAATTTGCAGACAGACAGTCTGGGAAACTTAAAGGTCATGCATATGAGTCATTTAAGCTGTAAAGGGATTAGCTAATGAACTCACCTGTTGTCTGCTAAGAGATGTCAGAATAATGTGTATTGGGGCCTCGTTATGTAACCATTGTGTGATGTTGTGGGTGGAGTTGTTCATTTGGACTACAGTGTTCTTTTAGTGTATATAAGAGCCTGCTTTTCTCAATAAAGGTTAGTCAGACCTGTTGGAAACCTGACTACAGAGCTGTGTCTCGTGATTAGGGGGGAATTATCAATATGGATCTCGTTCGTCTGACTGGGGAGTGTCAGTAGTTGCCTTGTGTTCGGAAAGGGAATATCCTAAACGGCGTTAACCCCTTTCATACTTGGGGTGCCGTTACAGACTGGCCTTTTGACTATTTTAGTCATCTGTTAATAGTGTTA
The DNA here is from genome assembly GCA_029206835.1 of Rana muscosa. Classification (NCBI taxonomy): domain Eukaryota; kingdom Metazoa; phylum Chordata; class Amphibia; order Anura; family Ranidae; genus Rana; species Rana muscosa. The sequence continues at coordinate 213,666,218 of JARGYO010005626.1, forward strand.
ATTTAGTCAACAATTTTTTTTTTTAGACCACGAAATTAACACTGACCAGAGGAAGAAATAAATGCACACAGAAATACTATGGAACTGTGAAAACAATGTAGCAATGCTTTCATTCACAGAAATGTTAAAATTTATTTTCAATCCTGAGCTCAGTACAGAACATTTTGCACAATGATACATTGTACACTCATCACATTGATACATTGTATTCTCATCACACTGATACATTGTATTCTCATCACACTGATACATTGTATTCTCATCACACTGATACATTGTATACTTTTCATTTACTACAGAGTTCCCCTCATTGTGATTTTGTACTTTGCTAAAATACCGACTGCCAACTGCCAGGTGATAAATAACAAAGATGTGTGTTCTTTAGTGAATTGACTTTAATGATATATTTTAATTTTTATTTATTTTTTCGGTATTTATCTGACATTTTTAATAAATGTGCAGTATTTACCTCACAATTGATATTTTACTTTGATGAATTGACTCTTTTATTATCTCATGTGATATTTCTGAAAAATGGATCACGTGAACTTCATATCACAACCCAGTGAAGTGACTTCCCCTGTCATAGTTACATAGTAGGTGAGGTTGAAAAAAGACACCAAGTCCATCAAGTCCAACCTATGTGTGTGATTATATGTCAGTATTACATTGTATATCCCTGTATGTTGTGGTCATTCAGGTGCTTATCTTATAGTTTTTTGAAACCATCGATGCTCCCCGCTGAGACCACCGCCTATGGAAGGGAATTTCACATCCTTGCCGCTCTTACAGTAAAGAACCCTCTACGTAGTTTAAGGCCAAACCTCTTTTCTTCTCATTTTAATGAGTGGCCACGTGTCTTATTAAACTCCCTTCCGCAAAAAAGTTTTCTCCCTATTGTGGGGTCACCAGTACGGTATTTGTACATTGAAATCATATCCCCTCTCAAGCGTCTCTTCTCCAGAGAGAATAAGTTCAGCGCTCGCAACCTTTCTTCATAACTAATATCCTTCAGACCCTTTATTTGCTTTGTTGCCCTTCTTTGTACTCGCTCCATTTCCAGTACATCCTTCCTGAAGACTGGTGCCCAGAACTGGACAGCATACTCCAGGTGCGGCCGGACCAGAGTCTTGTAGAGCGGGAGAATTATTGTTTTATCTCTGGAGTTAATCCTCTTTTTAATACATGCCAATATTCTGTTGGCTTTGTTAGCAGCAGCTTGCATGCCATTGCTGAGCCTATCATCTACTAGGACCCAAGGTCTTTTTCCATCGTAGAGGTTCTCCCCCAGTGTATAGATTGCATTCATATTTTTGCCACACAAATGCTTTATTTTACATATTTCTACATTAAACCTCATTTGCCATGTAGTTGCCCACCCCATTCATTTGTTCAGATCTTTTTGCAAGGTTCAACTTGCATTAAAGGGGTTGTATGGCTTTGGTTTAAAAAAAAAAAAAATAACAGACATGTTATACTTACCTCCACTGTGCAGTTTGTTTTGCACATAGTGGCCCCAATTCTGGTCTTCTGGGGTCCGTCAGCAGCTGTCTCAGCTCCTCCCTGCAAGCGCTAACCCCCTTCATGGGAAGCTCTCTCCCAAGGGGTTAGCTTGCGGGAGCGCTCCCATGATACAGCCCGGGCCATAGCCGCCGACTGTATCACTCAGCCCCGCCCCCAGCGCGCTGCGTCATTGGATGTGATTGACAGCAGCGCAAGCCAATGGCTGCGCTGCTATCAATCTCCAATGACGAGCCACCTCAAGCAGGGGGAAAACCATCACGGGAACGAGCCCAGGAGTTTTGTGGCTTAGGTAAGTAAAACGGGGGGGGGGGTGGCTGGGGGGCCAGAGAGTGCAAGGTGTTTTTTCACCTTAATGCATAGGATGCATTAAGGTGAAAAAACACGAAGGTTTACAACCCCTTTAAACTGGCACCACCATTGTCTACAACAGTGTTTCTCAACTCCAGTCCTCAAGGCGCCCCAACAGGTCATGTTTTCAGGATTTGCCTCAGACAAAACAGCTGTGATAATTACTAAGGCAGTAAAACTGATCAAATCACCTGTGCAAAATAATGGAAAGCCTGAAAACATGACCTGTTGGGGCGCCTTGAGGACTAGAGTTGAGAAACACTGGTCTACAATGTCTTTGCATGATGTAGTATTAACAGGACCCTTCACAGGAGGCATCTGAACTCCATCATTTGGAGGGGGAACCATACATTTTGGCTCTATAGTAGGCATGATTATTAGGTGTTCGCTGCAGCTTCTGATTTGCTGCACAGGGTCATGGCTGTGAGCAATTTCATGGGTGTTGGTGAATGTGCTAATGAGCATGCACATCCAGCACTAGCTTTGCCACCAAGGGCCCTTTAAAGTACAGCACAACTAAGGAGGGTTGATGAGTTATCACGAGCTGTGACCTGACCTGGGTTCTACTATCCTAGAGTGAGTGAGTGAGTGAGTAACTTGTATAGCGCTGCAATTGCGAACTAAATCGCCTCAAGGCGCTTTGCATCCAGTGTCGTTGAGATCGTTAGAAGAGATGGGTCTTTAGTATTTTCCGGAAGGCCCAATGGTTTTCTTCCATGCGGATATTCGTGGGTAGCGCATTCCATAGCCTTGGTCCTTGGACAGCAAACCTTCGTTCTCCCTTGGCTTTGTAGCGGGTCTTGGGGATGTGGAGGAGGTTTTGGTTAGTTGATCGAAGGTCCCGAGTAGTGGTGTAGTGTTTTATTTTCTCGCATAAGTATTCAGGAGTGTTTCCTTGTGCGCATTTGTGGGTGAGGCAGAGGGTCTTGAATGTGATCCGATCCTTTACGGCTAGCCAATGGAGGCTTTTCAGGGATGGTGCGATTGATTCCCAGGGTTTTTTCCCTGTTACCAGTCTGGCCGCTGTGTTTTGGACGACTTGTAGACGTGCAACTTGGTATTTGGGTAGTCCTAGGTAAAGTGAGTTAGCGTAGTCAAGCCGTGAATTGATAATGGTTCCGACTACTACTGCTCTGTCTTTTTCCGGGATGAACGGGATGAGTCTTCGTAGCAGGCGGAGAAGGTGGTGGGATCCACTGACTACTGATCCTATTTGTGCGTCCATAGTCATGTCTGAGTCAAAGATAACTCCCAGGCTTTTAACTTTGGTGCTTGGGGTTATGTTTTGTCCCAGGATGGTGGGTGGCGTCCATGTGGTCCTGGCGTTTTTCTTTCGGTTAGCGTGGAAAATAAGCAGTTCTGTTTTGGATCCATTAAGCTTGAGGGAGCTCTCTGTCATCCAATTGTTGATCAATGTAAGGCATTTTTCCAGTCCGTAATATTGATCTTTTTTGTTGTTGATGCGAAAGTATAGTTGAGTGTCATCTGCATAGGAGTGATAACGCATGTCCTGTTCACTGATGATTTTGAGGAGTGGCCGAAGGTAGATGTTGAAGAGTACCGGTGACAGGGGTGATCCTTGAGGTACTCCGCATGTATTTGTGCGTGGTGCCGAGGTAAAGGCTCCCAGTTTCACTGTCTGGGATCGGTTTTCTAAGAAGGATGCGAACCATGGTAGGTCCGTGTCTGCGACTCCTGCTACTTCGGTGAGACGCGTAAGTAGGATTTTGTGATCTACTGTGTCAAAGGCTGCACTGAGGTCCAGCAGCACCAGGAGACATGATTCTCCGTCATCTGCTGCTTCTAGTACGTCGTCCCATATTTTGAGAAGTGCCGTTTCCGTCCCATGGCTCGGGCGGAACCCCGATTGAAGTGGGTCCAGGAGATTGTGGGTATCCAAATGAAGTTGTAGCTGTTGTGTTACAACTTTCTCGATAATCTTGGAGATGGTGTTCAGGCTTGTTACCGGTCTTCTAAAATTTGGGTCATTCGGGTCAAGGTTAGGTTTCTTTAGGAGGGGTTTGATTATTCCTTGTTTAAGGGAAGTCGGCACAATACCTTCTTTGAACGATTGGTTGATGAAGTGTGTTATGTGGGGTGCCAAGATGTCGGTACATTCTTTCAGCAGTTTTGCCGGAATGATGTCGTTCGGTGAAGTGCTATCTCGGAGGCTTCTGATGATGTTTTTAGTAGTGTCGATTGTAATTGGGACCAGAGTAAATTTCTTTGATTGCAGAATACTTATCTGGTTCTTTTCTTCCTTTGGCTGTGTGGGGTTGTTTGATTTTTCCTGCTGAATTATTTTCCTAATGTTATCAAATTTGTCGATAAAAAAATTGGATAGTTCATTGCAGAATTCCTGAGTTTCGTTTGCTGAAGACTCCAAACAGGTGGGATTCATGGTCTGAGCTACTAGTTTGAAGAGCTCGCGGGGGCGGTTTAGGGCTTTTGCGATGGTGTTTGCGAAATGGTCTCTTTTTGCTTTGAAGATTGCTTTATGATATTTCCTAGTGAGTGCTTTGTAGATTGTGTAGTTCTCCTTTGTTGCATTTCTTCTCCAGGCTCCTTCTGCTCTTCTGCGTTCTTGTTTCAGTAAAGTAAGAGCGTCATTGAACCAGCCTGCATTGTTTTTGCGGATGAGTGCTCTGCGTCTTGGAGCAACCGTATCTGCTGTCTGTAGCAAAGCATTGTTCAGGAAGTTGAGTGTTTCTTCTGTTGAGTGGTTTTGGTTTAGCATTTCCATATTGTTCAATAGCGTGGTTTTGAAAAGGTCAGAGTATAGTTTCTTCTGTGATCTTGTCCAGTGTGTTGTTGCTGATTGTATTGATTTTTGGAGGGCCGTGTTGGTCGTTATAGTAAACTTGATGGCATGATGGTCTGTCCATGGTAGAGGCTGGTTGTCCAGTGTGTTGATGTCCATATCTTGTTTGAAGATTAGGTCAAGAGTGTGACCTGATACATGAGTAGGAGTATTTATCAATTGTTGCAAGCCTAGTTTTTCTAGTTGGTCGATGCAGGCGGTGGCGATAGGGTCTTCGGGGGAGTTGGCCCAAAGGTTGAAGTCTCCAAGTAGCAGCAGATTTTTGGTTTTCATGGTGTATGTCGAGAAAAATTCATTTAAATGTGTGAGGAGGTGTGTCTTGGGTCCTGGTGGTCTGTAGCAGAGCAGTATGTGGATGGTATCCTGGGGTGTAGTTTGCAGTTGCAGAGTGAGTGTTTCCATAAAAGGCAATGAGTTCTGTAGAGTTGGTTTGATGAACGTAAGGTGGTCTTTGTAAATTACTGCTAGGCCCCCTCCTCTTTGTCCTGTTCTATGCTCCGTTAGGATGCGGTAGTTCTCCGGCACTAGTTCTGCTAGGATGGTATTGCAGTCGGGTGTTAGCCAGCTTTCCGTGATGAAAAGGCAGTCTATGTTGTGTTGGGTTATGAAATCATGGATTTCCTGTCTGTGTTTGACTGCAGATCTGGTGTTGATTAGGGCACTTGATAGATGTTGTAGATGCCATGGTGCTCTGTTTTTTCCTGTTGATCGTCGACTGATTCTTACGATTCGTTCTTTTTGTAATTTTTTTTGGATGGGTGTTGGTAGTGTTGTGGCAAAGTTCTTTAGGCTTTGGATGGTGTCGGCTGAGTATATAATGTTAACCATGTTGAAAAAGTGCTGATAATGATGAGGCGATGAGATGATGTTGATAACGATGATGATCCTGATGTTGATGATAATGATGATGAGCGATGTGATGAGAGAGCTGCTGAGGTGTGCTAATGCTTGAAGTTGGTGTTTGATGTTGACAAGGATGATGATCCGATAGTGATGAATGATCCGATGGTGATGAAGATCCGATGGTGATGATGATCCGATAGTGATGATGATCCGATAGTGATGATGATCCGATAGTGATGATGATCCGATAGTGATGATGATCCAATGCTGATGATGATCCAATGCTGATGATGATCCTAGTGATGATGATTCCTTCCTAATCCCTGGAGGCGTTTGGAGCTACCCTAACCTTCCCGCTAATGGAAGGAGTCCAATATACTTACCTGGTTATCAGGTTTGATGGACGACTGATGATGATGATGATGGTGATCCTGGTGTAGACGGCGCTGCTCCCCAACTATCTAATCCCCCCGTTGATCCAGAGGAAGGCGAAAAACCCCAGCCAAGCACGGGCCAATAGTGCTAGAGCGGGGGAAAAAATTCCTTCCTGATCCCTCTAGAGGCGATCGGGTCTGCCCTGGATCAGCTAGCTAATGGGGGAGCCCGGTATACTTACCTAGTTGTCAGGTTTGCCAGGACAACTGGTGGTGATGCTGAGAGGAAGATGAGGATGATGATGTGAATGAGGATGAGGATGATGATGAGGAAGATGCTGCTGATGAGGATACCGATGAGGATGATGATGATGAGGGTGAAGATGATGGTGCTGTGATAGGTAGTGTCCGAAGTGGAACTTGTGTGCTGAGGATTCAGGCGAAAACGTAGTCAGGCAGATTAGGTTGGCAACAGATCAGGCAAAATGGTACACGATCGAAATCCAGAGAGTGGTCAGGCAGGCAAAGGTCATACACGAGCTGGCAGTGAAGTACAAAATCAGCAGGCTGGAGAGTAGTCAGGAATTCAGGCAGAAGTTCAACACAAAAATCAGGATCAAAAAGCAGTCACAACACCCAGGGAGCTATTCCACACAAACGGGCAAATAGGAAGGAAGAGTGTCAGTTTCTTTCACTGTGATAATCCTTGTTTCTCAGATCAGCACAGCGGCGGCACATGGATCCTATGTTTGACCAACCTGCTTGCTACCAGATCCAGATCTCCTGTTGCTTACTCTGGCTTGTTTCTGGCTTGTACACCTTCCGACTACCGTCTTAGTACCTCTGTTGCCCCTTTGATATCATCCTTGGCCTCGACTTTGACCTTAAATCTGTTTCTGAAATGGTACCTCTGCTGCCCTTTTGTCATCAATCGTGGCCTGGTTTTTGACCGTAAACCTGCATTTGACTTGGTACCTCTGCTGCCTGGCTGATGCTGACCCTGCTTGCCCTGACTACAATTCTTCTTCTTGTAATTTGACTTTAAACCTGCATTTGGCTTGGTACCTCATGGATCCTGAAAGAATTGAGCTCTGTAATTTCAAAGCCATTGTATTTAATTTTTAGGGACTCATTAATGACGTGAATAGTACCACTGGATTGGAGCAGGGCCAATGTGGTGCCTATATTTAAAAAGGGAACAAAGTCTTTACCAAGTAACTATAGACCTGTTAGTGTAACTTCTATAGTTGGGAAGATACTGCAGAGATTAATAAAAGACCACATAGATGAGTTCTTGCTGGAAAAAAATATTTTAAGCAACAGACAGCATGGATTCATGAAAGACAGAAGTTGTCAGACAAACCTGATTTCTTTTTATGAAGAGGTAAGTAAAACCTTGGACAGAGGGGTGGCTGTGGACGTGGTATACTTGGACAGAGGGGTGGCTGTGGACGTGGTATACTTGGACAGTGGGGTGGCGGTGGACGTGGTATACTTGGACAGAGGGGTGGCTGTGGACGTGGTATACTTGGACAGTGGGGTGGCGGTGGACGTGGTATACTTGGACAGTGGGGTGGCGGTGGACGTGGTATACTTGGACAGAGGGGTGGCTGTGGACGTGGTATACTTGGACAGAGGGGTGGCTGTGGACGTGGTATACTTGGACAGAGGGGTGGCGGTGGACGTGGTATACTTGGACAGTGGGGTGGTGGTGGACGTGGTATACTTGGACAGAGGGGTGGCTGTGGACGTGGTATACTTGGACACAGGGGTGGCTGTGGACGTGGTATACTTGGACAGAGGGGTGGCTGTGGACGTGGTATACTTGGACAGTGGGGTGGCGGTGGACGTGGTATACTTGGACAGAGGGGTGGCTGTTGACGTGGTATACGTGGACAGTGGGGTGGCGGTGGACGTGGTATACTTGGACAGTGGGGTGGCGGTGGACGTGGTATACTTGGACAGAGGGGTGGCTGTGGACGTGGTATACTTGGACAGAGGGGTGGCTGTGGACGTGGTATACTTGGACAGAGGGGTGGCGGTGGACGTGGTATACTTGGACAGAGGGGTGGTGGTGGACGTGGTATACTTGGACAGAGGGGTGGCTGTGGACGTGGTATACTTGGACAGAGGGGTGGCGGTGGACGTGGTATACTTGGACAGTGGGGTGGTGGTGGACGTGGTATACTTGGACAGAGGGGTGGCTGTGGACGTGGTATACTTGGACAGAGGGGTGGCTGTGGACGTGGTATACTTGGACAGAGGGGTGGCTGTGGAAGTGGTATACTTGGACAGTGGGGTGGCGGTGGACGTGGTATACTTGGACAGAGGGGTGGCGGTGGACGTGGTATACTTGGACAGAGGCGTGGCTGTGGACGTGGTATACTTAGATTTTGCAAAAGCGTTGGATACAGTTCCCCACACACGGCTCATGTGTAAGGTAAAGTCTACAGGATTGGAAATATCAGTTTGTAAATGGATAGAAAACTGGCTAAAGGACAGAATTCAGAGAGTCGTGGTTAATGATTCTTACTCTGAATGGGCCAAGGTTATCAGTGGTGTACCCCAAGGTTCAGTGTTGGGACCCTTACTTTTTAATATGTTTATAAATGATATTGGGTCTGAGATCAAAAGTAACATTTCTGTCTTTGCAGATGACACCAAGCTATGCAGTGGAATAACGTCCTTACAGGATGTCGCCAATTTACAAGCCGACCTCAATGCTCTGTCTAATTGGGCGACTATGTGGCAGATGAGGTTTAATGTTGATAAATAGAGAGGAGTGGCGATATATATGGGGATAACTCCTAACTCCCCTATCACCTGATGAATGATTGGGACTATTACGGCACCCATACACAGCAAATTATGAAATTTAAAACATTTTAATAAAGAATAATAGTAACAAAGATAAACACTGAGTTTTTTGTACAGCATAATGCATTACATACAAAGTAACAAAAAAAGGAAACAAGACACATTTTTTACAAATTCTGCAGGTGTGCAAAGAATTGATACTGGTGTGATTGACGGTTCCTCGACATGTTTCGCGGTATAGACCGCTTCTTCTGGAGGTGTCACAGAACAGTATAATCTATAAGGTAATCATAAACTGATGTAAATGTAATGTCATCATTGTTAAGCCAATAGTGTAGGAGTATATTGGTATAGATTGTAGATACAGACCTGGCTCACCAAACTAATCGGTTTAACCGAAGAGAATTGTATGATGCGCTGTAGCACCACGAAAAGGGGGTGCTAACCCATGGGACGGACACTGTTTTTTTAGCCCAGGCTACCCCGGGACAGGTACGACGGGGGAGCCAGGATGCATAAATACTCAAAACACCCCTACCCAACACCCCCCAAAATCTGTCACTGTAGAATTGGATGATATTTCCCATAAATTAAACATCATCAACCTCACTCCCTACAATCTCACTCCGGAAGAGGAGTCTGTCTTACAGTTAGGCCTGGGTTTCTGCCCTACAGAACCCTTAGATGTTTACGAGACCATAAGGGATTTATATTTATTTTGCACGAAGACTCACTTATAATTTCATTTTTGATCAGGACAGAAGAAGGCTCAATCTTGAGCGAGAACTAGCAGAAAAAACGAAACATTTCTCAATGCAGGAGTTTCGAGCACTCCGTGATCTTATGTTATTGTATGACGAAAGTTCAGGTGAATCTATAAACTCAGAGTCCAGTTCTGATGATTTCTTGCTGACACAACCAGCAATATCATCGAAACAAACCCACGTCTTTAAACTTATGTCTAGATCCTTTCCAGACTTGATGACATGTCCCCAGATATGGGCCTTTTTACATGAGTCCATCAAATCACTAAAAAATTACAATTGGACCAAATGTCCCTTACGAAAAAGCAAACACGGCTATTCAACAACTACAAAAACACCCTGACCTTGTATTAAAACCATCCGACAAAGGTGGCAACCTGGTCCTCATGACCCATCAACAATACCAAACAATGTGTCTTAAAGTGTTAAACAACACTGATTGTTATTCACTAATTGACCAATCAATGATACAATCCTAAAACGCATAAAAACATACATACACCCCCTGGCTGCCCAATCGTGTCGGGCATAGGGGCTCTAACCGAAAATGCTAGCAAATTTGTAGACTCGTTTCTAACACCTCATGTCCAGAGTCTCCCATCCTATATCAAAGATACCACAGACTTACTACGCCATGTTGAAGGGGTCCAGATCCCTTCGGACGCTCTGCTCGTGGCTATTGATGTTGAGGCATTATACTCGAGCATCCCCCATGAGCAGGGTGTCCGAACGGTACAGGCCTTCCTCATGGAACAGGATCATAATACCTGGCCCTTAACCACTTAACGACCGCTCACTGTATATATACGTCGGCACAATGGCACCGACAGGCACAATCACGTAGAGTGTACGTGATTGCCTTTGTACAGTTGGGGGGTCCAATCGGACCCCCCTTCTGTACAGTGAGCGGTCGGAATTCGTCTGGGAGCGTTCCGAGATGGGGGGGCGGCCGTTCGATTCCGGCCCCCCCCCCCGCGATCGCTCCCGGCGAATAGAAATGCCCCCTCTGTCTGTCGAATGTACACACAGACAGAGAAAGCAGGAGGAAGTGATGTCATCTCCTGTGCGGCGCTCACATATACCGAGCGCCGTACAAGAGAAGACACACAGATCAGTGCACTAACACTACACTACTACCAGCACACATAGGCACATAAATCGCCCCCCCCCAGGCCCCCCCAGATCACCCCCCAGCCCCCAGTCACAGTGTCACTGCAATCATTGCAGTGACCATTTATTTAGTGATCACTGCAATCAGTGACATTTGTGACTGTAAAAGTGTCACTACATTTAGTTTTAGGTCCAGTGTAGCCCCCTAACCCCCCCTAATAAAGGTTTAACCCCTTGATCACCCCCCAGATAACCCTTTCACCCCCTAGCACCGCCGTCGCTAAGCGATCATTTTTCTGATCGCTGTCTTGGCGTCGGTGATGCAGATCGGTACCCAGTAATTTTTTTTAGGTTCGCTGCAGGTTTTTATAGCATCGGGTACCCCCATAAATTATCTAATAAAGGTTTAACCCCCTAATTGCCCCTAGTTATCCCTTTCACCAGTGATCATCATATAAGTGTTACGGGTGACGCTGGTTAGTTAGTTTGCTTTTTATAGTGTCAGGGCACCCACCAATAAAGGTTTAACCCCCTGATCGCCCGGCGGGTGATATCAATTAGGTTTTAGCGTCAGAGAGGGTCTGTGTCACACCTCAGGCAGCGTCAGGTTAGTGCCAGTAACGCTAACACCCACGCGTGAAGCATACACCCCCCTTAGTGGTATAGTATCTGAACAGATCAATATCTGATCTGATCAGATCTATACTAGCGTCCCCAGCAGTTTAGGGTTCCCAAAAACGCAGTGTTAGCGGGATCAGCCCAGATACCTGCTGGCACCTGCGTTTTGCCCCTCCGTCCAGCCCAGGCCACCCAAGTGCAGTATCGATCGATCACTGTCACTTGCAAAACACAACACACATAACTGCAGCGTTCGCAGAGACAGGCCTGATCCCTGCGACTCCAGTGCTGTAGGAGGTGATTTCTCCACCACAGTTAAAAAAAAAAGCATATATGCCGAAGCATTGGGGCAGCAGGGGCGGAGGAGCGATTTTGCTCCTAATGCCGCGTATATACGGTCGAAATTCCGACGGAGGCTTGCCCGTGGAAAAGTCCGACCATGTGTGTGCGGCATAACTTTTTTGCGGGAAGATGCCCCCATGCTTCGGCATATATAAATGGTGCATGTATGCCCATCATTAGAAGTGAGTGGATGAAGGGCGGTATTCTAATGGTGGGCATACCCACCGATCAATCTCTTTTTTCGTTCAGCCACCTGGCTGCATGAAAAAAAAAGATTACAATACATGTCCAACAAGGACCAGCAACGTACTGGTATGTTGCTGGACTTTGAATGTTTATACCAGAATGATGCCTGCGGGTTTAGGTATCATCTTGGTATCATTCTTTTCAGCCAGCGGCCGGCTTTCATGTAAAAGCAATCCTAGTGGCTAATTAGCCTCTGGACTGCTTTTACAAGCAGTGGGAGGGAATGTCCCCCCCCCGGATATAAAAAGCGCCATTGGGAAATTGGGAAAGCATTTTATCACACCGATCTTGGTGTGGTCAGATGCTTTGAGGGCAGAGGAAAGATCTAGGGTCTAGACCCCAGTTTTTTCAAAAAAAGAGTACCTGTCACTACCTAATACTATCATAGGGGATATTTACATTCCCTGAGATAACAATAAAAATGATAAAAAAAAATATATGGAAGGAACAATTTAAAAATAAAATAAAAAAGCAAAATTAAAAAAAAAAAAAAAAAGCACCCCTGTCCTGCCCTGCTCTTGCCCAATGGCGAACACAAGCGTCGGTCTGGCGTCATATGTAAACAGCAATTGCACCATGCATGTGAGGTATCACCGCGAAGGTCAGATCGAGGGCAGTAATTTTAGCAGTAGACCTCCTCTGTAAATCTAACGTGGTAACCTGTAAAGGCTTTTAAAGGCTTTTAAAAATGTATGTAGTTTGTCGCCAATGCGCGTTTGTGCGAAATTTTAAAGCATGTCGTGTTTGGTATCTATGTACTCGGCCTAAGATCATCTTTTTTATTTCATCAAACATTTGGGCAATATAGTGTGTTTTAGTGCATTAAAATTTTAAAAAAGTGTTTTTTCATGTAAACAAAAAGTGTCAAAAAGGGCTTTGTCTTCAAGTGGTTAGAAGAGTGGATGTAAGCTTCCTAATGTTGTGTATAAAATGCCAGAACAGTTCAAAACCCCCCCAAATGACCCCATTTTGGAAAGTAGACACCCCAAGCTATATACTGAGAGGCATGTCGAGTCCATGGAATATTTTATATGTTGACACAAGTTGCGGAAAAAATAAAAATTTTTTTTTTTTTTTGCACAAAGTTGTCACTAAATGATATATTGCTCAAACATGCCATGGGCATATGTGGAATTACACCCCAAAATACATTCTGTTGCTTCTCCTGAGTACGGGGATACCACATGTGTGAGACTTTTTGGGAGCCTAGCCGCATACGGGACCCCAAAAACCAATCACCGCCTTCAGGCTTTCTAAGGGTGTAAATTTTTGATTTCACTTCTCACTGCCTATCACAGTTTCGGAGGCCATGGAATGCCCAGATGGCACAAAACCCCCCCCCCCCCAAATGACCCCATTTTGGAAAGTAGACACCCCAAGCTATTTGCTGAGAGGTATGGAGAGTATTTTGCAGATCTCGCTTTTTGTCACAAAGTTTTGAAAATTGAAAAAAAAAAAGAAAAAAAAAATGTCTTTCTTCATTTTCAAAAACAAATGAGAGCTGTAAAATACTCACCATGCCTCTCAGCAAATAGCTTGGGGTGTCTACTTTCCAAAATGGGGTCATTTGGGGGGTTTTGTGCTATTTTGGCATTTTATGGCCTTCGAAACTGTGATAGGTAGTGAGGAGTCAAATCAAAAATTTGTGCCTAGAAATCCTGAAGGCGGTGATTGGTTTTCGGGGTCCCGTACGCGGCTAGGCTCCTAAAAAGTCCCACACATGTGGTATCCCCGTACTCAGGAGAAGCAGCAGAATGTATTTTGGGGTGCAATTCCACACATAACCATGGCATGTGTGAGCAATATATCATTTAGTGACAACTTTTTGTAATTTTTTTTTTGTCATTATTCAATCACTTGGGACAAAAAAAAATATTCAATGGGCTCAACAGGCCTCTCAGCAATTTCCTTGGGGTGTCTACTTTCTAAAATGGGGTCATTTGGGGGGGTTTTGTGCTATTTTGGCATTTTATGGCCTTCAAAACTGTGATAGGTAGTGAGGAGTGAAATCAAAAATTTGCGCCCTTAGAAATCCTGAAGGCGGTGCTTGGTTTCCGGGGTCCCGTACGTGGCTAGGCTCCTAAAAAGTCCCACACATGTGGTATCCCCGTACTCAGGAGAAGCAGCAGAATGTATTTTGGGGTGCAATTCCACACATAACCATGGCATGTGTGAGCAATATATCATTTAGTGACAACTTTTTGTAATTTTTTTTTTTTTTTCATTATTCAATCACTTGGGACAAAAAAAATATATTCAATGGGCTCAACATGCCTCTCAGCAATTTCCTTGGGGTGTCTACTTTCCAAAATGGGGTCATTTGGGGGGGTTTTGTACTGCCCTGCCATTTTAGCACCTCAAGAAATGAGATAGGCAGTCATAAATTTAAAGCTGTGTAAATTTCAGAAAATGTACCCTAGTTTGTAAACGCTATAACTTTTGCGCAAACCAATAAATATACGCTTATTGACATTTTTTTTACCAAAGACATGTGGCTGAATACATTTTGGCCTAAATGTATGACTAAAATTGAGTTTATTCGATTTTTCTTATAACAAAAAGTAGAAAATATCATTTTTTTTCAAAATTTTCGGTCTTTTTCCGTTTATATCGCAAAAAATAAAAATCGCAGAGGCAATCAAATACCATTAAAAGAAAGCTCTATTTGTGGGAAGAAAAGGACGCAAATTTCGTTTGGGTACAACATTGCATGTCCGCACAATTTACAGTTAAAGCAGCGCAGTGCAAAATTCTGGAATTCACTTCTGGTCCTTTATCTACCAAATGGTCCGGGGCTTAAGTGGTTAAATGAATTTATATTAAAGTTACTTTTCTTTATACTGTCTAGGAACTATTTTACTTTCATGGACCAGATATATTTGCAAGGTCAGGGGGTCGCAATGGGGACCTCCTGTGCTCCCTCCTATGCAAATTTATATCTGGGCGGTTAGGAGAGATTCATTTTTGGAGATGAATCGTTACAGACCTATCTGGACTTCATACTATGCTGGCATAGGTTTATAGATGACTTATTTGTCATCTGGATGGGTTCTGAGAGAGAACTGAGGGAGTTTATGGTTCTTCTTAATGACAACAGTTATAATCTCCACTTTACTTATACCTATGATCTCCACAGTATCTCCTTTCTTGATCTTACAATCATTAAGACTGCTTCAGGACAGCTCATCACGGACTTGTATCGCAAACCCACAGCAGGGAATTCCCTCCTTCATGCCTCGAGCTCTCATCCCCGCCCTCCGATACGCAGTATCCCGTATGCTCAATACCTCAGATTGAGACGGAACTGCTCGGAGGACGGGGATTTCTTTAAACAAGCTGATGCGCTTCGGAAGAGACTCTTGAGTAGGAGTTATAGACCTACTAACCTCAGGAAAGCCTTTAACAAGGCCTTTTCAAAAACGAGACAATCCTTAATTTATGGCCCAGGTCGTCCAAGTTCACCACCTACAGCTAGGATAATGACTACTTTTTCTACCCATCACAACCATTTACGTAATATTCTTGCCCAACATTGGCACCTACTCACTGACCATCATATACTTAACAAGCATGTCAGGTCTGCTCCGGAATAAGTGTTCAGAAGGGCTCACCGTGGCACCTACCGGTGCGATCAATGTGACCGCTGCCCTTGGATCTTAGAAGGCCCCACATGTCGACTCCCCACTGGTGAGCTATTTTCTCCCCGGCAACATGCCAATTGTGGGACCAGAGGAGTCATATATCTTATGACTTGTGCATGTGGGGCCTTCTATGTAGGGAAGACAATCAGGGAGCTCCGTCAGAGACTGGGCGACCACCTTTACCACTCTACGAGTGGCAAACTAACCACGATGGGTCGCCATGTTGGCATTCATCATAGGTATTGTTTTGATGTGGTTAATTTTTATGTACTTGAAGTTATCTATGAAAATCCCAGGGGTGGTGATTGGGACCGGGAAATCCTCAGACGTGAGACTCTCTGGATAGAAAGACTTAATGCTCTTACACCCCCGGGTCTCAACGAGGCGCACACATATAAGTATTTTTTGTGACTGACCTTGCCCAATTTCAACCATTAACCTGGGCCTCGCCAGTCACAATCGTTCACTCTTAATAATTCTCCTGTTCCTGTATCTATTCAGAAGTTCAGCCATTATGTTTATTTTCACACCCACTCTTGTATCCCTCTCTCTCCCCCCCTCCATTCCCCCTACCTTTTCCCCACTTCCCCCCTTCCCCCTTCCCCCCCTCCCCCCCAATGTCTCAAGTCACCCATCGTCTCCCAGTGTCCTCCGCATTGTTAGCATAGGTTTGTCTGTAAAGTGACCTTACACCAAATGTATTATGCCGATATTGTTATATGTGTCTGTAAACAATGTTCCTCTCAAATTATGTACATACCAGGATGAATTATCCAATAATTTGTCTCTGCCTTTATGAGTAATTGATCAACCAATCGTTTGTTGTATGTATATATATATATTTTCTATGGTGTTAAATAGTCTAACCAATGTGTGCACTTTAGTGTGTCGTGCGGATTTGGGGATATCCCACAGCCTAACCGCAGTCCTCTAAAAATTTACACATATCCTAACCATGTCTGTATAAAATTTTCTTTCTACAGTGTTTCACTTGATCAGCCTGGCTTCTCTTGTTTGCTGCACTGTTTGGGGTTCCCCCCCCCTGTGACGGACACGCGCTGCTCCAGCCAGGGACTGATGTGTTTTGGTCCTTACACACCGCCCCTGTATCTTCCACGTTATTCCGGCGTCCAGCCTGTGAATCGTGGTCATGGGGCATGCGCGGAATGTGTTTCCGACGCATGCGCCATGGGATCGGCAGACACAGGCGACGCCGCGTGCTGACGTCAGTCGGCGGCGCGATGTACGCCAGTTGTTTGGAGGATACAAGAGGCAGAGGCAGCTCACCTCTTGTTACGGACGTTCCCATTGTCCATTCTCCACCAACCCCCCTTCTCCCATCTCCCCCCCTCCTTCCCATTCCCTTTCTTTCTCTTTTCTTTCTGTTTTCTTAATACTAACGCATCTGCTAGCACTGATCACTATTCATCGTGGCACCTGTTTATGCATGGTCATCTCAGTTCACTTTCCCTTTTTCCACAACACCCCCCACTGGAAACCCCCCCCCCCACCCCGTTTCCCGTTTCTTTACCAATCAGGCCCTAACTTTTGTTATGCAATTAATATTCCAGCGCCGTCATCTTTTCCTCCCGTGTCCGTCCCAGGGGCTAGCACCCCCTTTTCATGGTGCTACAGCGCATCATACAATTCTCTTCGGTTAAACCGATTCGTTTGGTGAGCCAGGTCTGTATCTACAATCTATACCAATATACTCCTACACTATTGGCTTAACAATGATGACATTACATTTACATCAGTTTATGATTACCTTATAGATTATACTGTTCTGTGACTCCTCCAGAAGAAGCGGTCTATACCGCGAAACATGTCGAGGAACCGTCAATCACACCAGTATCAATTCTTTGCACACCTGCAGAATTTGTAAAAAATGTGTCTTGTTTTCTTTTTTTGTTACTTTGTATGTAATGTATTATGCTGTACTAAAAACTCAGTGTTTATCTTTGTTACTATTATTCTTTATTAAAAAAAAAAAAAATTCATAATTTGCTGTGTATGGGTGCCGTAATAGTCCCAATCATTCATCAGGTGATAGGGGAGTTAGGAGTTATCCCCATATATATCGCCACTCCTCTCTATCTAGTTCATTCAGGATGATGGCACCCCCCCCTACATTAATATTTACCGTAGAGGCATTCTTTTTCATTTAATGTTGATAAATGTAAAATTATGCACTTGGGGGCTAAGAATATGAATGCATCATACATACTAGGGGGAGTACAACTGGGGGGATCCGTAGTGGGGAAGGATCTGGGGGGATCCGTAGTGGAGGATCTGGGGGGATCCGTAGTGGAGAAGGATCTGGGGGGATCCATAGTGGAGAAGGATCTGGGGGGATCCGTAGTGGAGAAGGATCTGGGGGGATCCGTAGTAAAGAAGGATCTGGGGGATCCGTAGTGGAGAAGGATCTGGGGGGATCCATAGTGGAGAAGGATCTGGGGGGATCCGTAGTGGAGAAGGATCTGGGGGGATCCGTAGTGGAGAAGGATCTGGGGGGATCCGTAGTGGAGAAGGATCTGGGGGGGATCCGTAGTGGAAAAGGATCGGGGGGATCTGTAGTGGAGAAGGATCTGGGGGGATCCGTAGTGGAGAAGGATCTGGGGGGATCCGTAGTGGAGAAGGATCTGGGGGTTTTGGTAGATCATAAGCTCAATAATAACATGCAATGCCAAGCTGCGGTTGCCAAAGCGAGGAAAGTCCTTTCTTGTATAAGAGAGGTGTGGACTCCAGAGAGACATCATTTGTACAAATCATTAGTAAGACCCCATCTGGAATATGCAGTTCAGTTTTCTGCCACAGTTCTCAAAAAGGATATTGGGGAACTGGAGAAAGTGCAGAGAAGGGCAACCAAACTAATAAGAGGGATGGAGGAGCTCAGCTATGAGGAAAGATTAGAGGAACTGAATTTATTCTCTCTTGAGAAGAGGAGATTAAGGGGGGATATGATCAACATGTACAAATATATAAGGGGTCCATATAGTGAACTTGATGTTGAGTTATTCACTTTACGGTCATCACAGAGGACAAGGGGGCACTCTTTACGTCTAGAGGAAAAGAGATTTCACCTCCAAATACGGAAAGGTTTCTTCACAGTAAGAGCTGTGAAAATGTGGAATAGACTCCCTGCAGAGGTGGTTCTGGCCAGCTCGGTAGATTGCTTTAAGAAGGGCCTGGATTCTTTCTTAAATGTACATAATATAACTGGGTACTGACATTTATAGGTAAAGTTGATCCAGGGAATATCCGATTGCCTCTCGGGGGATCAGGAAGGAATTTTTTCCCCTGCTGTAGCAAATTGGACAATGCTCTGCTGGGGTTTTTTGCCTTCCTCTGGATCAACTGTGGGTATAGAATTGGGTATATGGGATTGTACGATATTTTTTATTTATTTTTATGGTTGAACTAGATGGACTTGTGTCATTTTTCAACCTGACTATCTATGTAACTATGTAACCTCTGCTGCCTGGTTGATGCTGACCCTGCTTGCCCTGACTACAATTCGTCTTCTTGTACTTTGACATTAAACCTTCATTTTACTTGGTACCTCTGCTGCCTGGCATTTGCTAACCTTACTTGCCCTGACTGAAATTATTCTCCTCGTACCTCCAAGTTCCTGTGCCCAACCTGTCTTCTAGCTTCCTGTTCAGACCTGGTCCACGCATGTCCAGCAACAAAGCAGCTTCCAGACTGTCTTATTATATTCTTCTGTATCTGGACCCACTGCAGGCATCCATTCCACTCCTCATCCTGCTACACCCCGTCTAGAACTCAAGGAGGTGTACGCACTTGACATCCACAAATATTTGCTCATATAGTGTACCTGGGGTCACCAGGACAGAAAACCACAGACGTCAATGATTTCAGACATTTCCTGCTCTACAAGAAGATGCGTTCTTCATCACTGGACACAAAGACAAAGAGCAGCCTTACTACATACCTGACTGTGTGAGTCCACCTTGTGCAGCTTGTAGAGCAAACTTGAATTATTCAGCCCTTCATTGAAGAGTTCCATAGAATCCTCCAGTAATTGGGAGTTGGTTGGTCTCCTCAATGGGTGGGAGATGGATGCAGAATACAAGACTGTCATTGCCTGGAACAAGACGCAGATCTGGAAGTAATTCCCCATTTCCCGATACTTCATTCACAGACAGTGACTCGCTCTCCCTCAATGAAGGCAGTATTATCACTCCCTGGACTTTTATATTGCACAATGCCTACGTCCAGGTGTCACGGTCAGAGCCGGGGCTCTGGGCTCACTTCAAGAAACTGCAGGAAACTTCTCAGCAGGAAACAAGACGGGAAATATTGACTTTGCAGTAAGGAGGTGTCATTCCGAGTCCTCGCACGCACTGTGATTAATGGCACACATGCAAAATTGTGTAAATAATAATAAACCCGAAGAATCTGAAACCAGATATTATCAGTGTGAAGGCTGGAAGGTTTTCATAGCAATATATGTAAAGAGAACTATTGAAGAATATGTATAGACCACATTTTATTTTATTCCTGGTTTGTGTAGTAATCCATCAATGAAGGAAAGTAGGGATCATTGTGTACAGATCCATCAATGAAGGAAAGTAGGGATCATTGTGTACAGATCCATCAATGAAGGAAAGTAGGGATCATTGTGTACAGATCCATCAATGAAGGAGAGCGGGGATCATTGTGTATAGATAAATGAAGGAGAGTAGGGATGAGCCGAACACCCCCCTGTTCGGTTAGCACCAGAAGCTGCGAACAGACATAAAGTTCGCATGAACTTTAGAACCCTATTAAATACAATGGACTCCAACGTTCAAAATCTAAAGTGCTAATTATAAAGGCTTATATGCAAGTTATTGTCCTAAAAAGTGTTTGGGGACCCGGGTCCTGCCCCAGGGGACATGTATCAATGCAAAAAGAAGTTTTAAAAATGGCAGTTTTTTCGGGAGCAGTGATTTTAATAATGCTTAAAGTGAAACAATAAAAAGTGAAATATTCCTTTAAATTTCGTACCTGGGGGGTGTGTATAGTATGCCTGTAAAGCAGCGCTTGTTTCCCGTGCTTAGAACTGTCCCTGCACATAATGTAATTTCTGAAGAAAAAAAAGCCATTTAAAACTCACTCGCGGCTATAATGAATTGTCGGCTCCCGGCAATACATAGAAAAGTCATTGATAAAAAAAAAGCATGGGGGTCCCCCCAAATTCAATTACCAGGCCCTTCAGGTCTGGTATGGATATTAAGGGGAACCCTGCATCAAATTTAAGAAAAAAATTAAGAAAAAATGAATAGACCCGCCCCTTCTCTCGTACCTCAGACCCCGCCTACGTCATTGGCTGAGCGGACCTGATGGGGAACTTCCTCCGCAGTGTAGGTCCGCTCAGCCAATGACGTTTCGAGTGGAGACTGCAGCGCTGGACATCGGATCGCCGTGGGACATTGGATTACATCGCTGGAATGTGTATTTTATTTTTTATTTTTTATTTTTAATAAAGGACTTTTCCAAGGTGTCTGTGTGTCTTTTTTACATTTTTTTTTTACAGTTTCTTTGTGAAATTGTAGGGATACAATGTACCGCTTACCAATTCACATAGGGGGGTGGGCGGGATCTGGGGGTCCCCTTCCAGATTCCGATAAGCCTCCTGCTTGCAGACCCCCGCAACCACCGGGCAAGGGTTGTGGGTATGAGGCCCTTGTCCCCATCAACATGGGGACATCCTCCCCATGTTGAGGGCATGTGGCCTGGTACAGTTCAGGAGGGGGGGCGCTCTCTCGTCCCCCCCCCTCTTTTCCTGCGGCCTGCCAGGTTGCGTGCTCGGTTAAAGGGTCTGGTATGGATTTTTGGGGGCACTCCACGCCATTTTTTTTAAAATTTGGGGTGGAGTTCCCCTTAAAATCCATACCAGACCCCCACGCATTTTTTTATTTTTTTATTATCAATGACTTTTCTAGGTATTGCCGGGAGCCGACAATTCATTATTGCCGCGAGTGAGTTTTAAATGACTTTTTTTCCTTCAGAAATTACACTTTGTGCAGAGACAGTTCTAAACACGGGAAACAAGCGCGACTTTACAGGCATACTATACACCCCCCAGGTATGAAATTTAAAGGAATATTTCACTTTTATTGTTTCACTTTAAGCATTATTAAAATCACTGCTCCCGAAAAAGCGGCTGTTTTTAAAACTTTTTTTTGCATTGATACATGTCCCCTGGGGCAGGACCCGGGTCCCCAAACACTTTTTTATGACAATAATTTGCATATAACCCTTTAAAATTAGCACTTTAGATGTCTCCCATAGAATTTTGCAGGGTTTTCAGCGGCTTTTCGAATTTGCCGCGAACACCCCAAATTGTTCGCTGTTCGGCGAACATGCGAACAGGCAATGTTCCTGTCAACAAAAGTTGTCGCGCTGGGGTGGGGGGGCTTGGTATTGCCGCATTTTTGCGCGGGAAATTTTGCGTAGATCGTGGGGGGGGGGGTTGCTTACCTGCTTCCTCTGGCTCGTAGTTCCTCCACTTCCTGCTGTGCGGGAATAATTCAACTCTCGCGGGAATGCGGGAAGGAGGGGGCTATGCGGAGGTATGGATCAGTGTGTACAGATCTATCAATGAAGGAGAGCAGAGATCATTGTGTACAGATCAATGAAGGAGAACAGAGATCATTGTATACAGATCAATGAAGGAGAGCAGAGATCATTGTGTACAGATCAATGAAGGAGAGCAGAGATCATGGTGTACAGATCAATGAAGGAGAGCAGAGATCATTGTGTACAGATCAATGAAGGAGAGCAGAGATCATTGTGTACAGATCAATGAAGGAGAGCAGAGATCATGGTGTACAGATCAATGAAGGAGAGCAGAGATCATTGTGTACAGATCAATGAAGGAGAGCAGAGATCATTGTGTACAGATCAATGAAGGAGAGCAGAGATCATTGTGTACAGATCAATGAAGGAGAGCAGAGATCATTGTGTACAGATCAATGAAGGAGAACAGAGATCATTGTGTACAGGTCAATGAAGGAGAGCAGAGATCATTGTGTACAGATCAATGAAAGAGAGCAGAGATCATTGTGTACAGATCAATGAAGGAGAGCAGAGATCATTGTGTACAGATCTATGAAGGAGAGCGGAGATCATTGTGTACAGATCAATGAAGGAGAGCAGAGATCATTGTGTACAGATCTATCAATGAAGGAGAGCAGAGATCATTGTGTACAGATCAATGAAGGAGAGCAGAGATCATTGTGTACAGATCAATGAAGGAGAGCAGAGATCATTGTGTACAGATCTATGAAGGAGAGCAGAGATCATTGTGTACAGATCAATGAAGGAGAGCAGAGATCATTGTGTACAGATCTATCAATGAAGGAGAGTAGGGATCATTGTATACAGATCTGTCAATGAAGGAGAGCAGAGATCATTGTGTATAATTTGTACTAATCCTAATCCTAATAAACTGTCAGGAATCAGCAGCAGCTGGGAGACCAGATATATGTAGCTAAACCAAGAAACTGGGACCAGACCATATGTATACAGTATATCTTTAAAGTGAGATTTATTTACAGTGACGAATAACCACACACCAACAACAATAAACATGAGAACACAAAACTGAACAACCAAAATGCAGTAACCAAACAACTAACTAAATATACATGTAGCACCCTGATGGTTAGTTGGGGTTGCTAGTAAATTTACCTGCCAGGTATAGTTGCCTTGGCCAATTGTTAGGAGATCAATTGATTCTATCCTAAATCCTGGAATTGCTGCAATTCTCTATTCTGTCACTGGGTGGCCGAGTTTCTGGTGACATTAGATAAGACTGCATTGCAAGGACAGATTAGGAATGAATGGGGTATCTCAGCCAATGGGCGCGGATTTTCTTGGGTCCCTTGGCCTGCTGGGAGAGCCTATTTATTTGTGTGAGGTCAGGTGATTGGGGTTCTGTGCCACTTGGACGGCTGTCTGGGTGGACGTGGATTGTGCTGCCCCGGGCTGCTAGGCCAGAGTCTGAGGCCTATCCCGGGGACATCTGGCTTCTAGGCTGTCTGAGGGCCTATCCAGAAGCAAGAGAGCAGCACAGCGTTGGGATTGCGGCTTGCAAGCTAACCAGAAGTGACGGTTCTGCCGGCCGGAGAACCTGTCGTGGTCGGAGGTAGAGGGGAAGCTGTCGCCACTAAGGGACCATTCACCTTGTTACCAGGGACCAAAGTGAGTAGCTGAAGCAAGTACCGGAGCAGTATTCTCACCGACGCAACAATGCAGCATGCGTCTCAACGCTGGGATTCTGGAGGCAACCTGAAGGCTTAACACCACAGTCCTTGGTCCATACAGATACTCTGATGCCAGGGTGTCCCATCACAACTGGGCTTGCTCCAACTCTGTTGCAAGAGACCGTTCCACACTTTACCTGCCACTCAGGTCTACCCAATGCATAGGTTACCCAACCCAGGTCTTCAAATGCACCAGGGATCGCAGAGAAAACACCTAGGTCAGGACAAGGTTCATTTGGAACTCTGCCCTTCCCCAGAGGACCTCTACTACTGTGGCCAATAAGAGTGGATATCTGAACCTCCTGGCCTTAGTGCAACAGGATCAACTGGCTGCGAAAAGAACTCAGGACAGGCAACAGTGGGGATCATTAACCAAACAGACAACCCATTTAAGCCACATAACAATGGAACTTCAGAAGCCTCAGACACATCAGCAGGTAGGTGTTCAATCCAGTCAACAGAGTCTGGCTGGGCAGCAGCCCGGGAATCAGCATAGTCCGGCTGAGCAGCAAACACCAGGTCACCAGAGGCAGGCCGAGCAGTAGGACAGCAGGTCACCAGAGGCAGGCCGAGCAGTAGGACAGCAGGTCACCAGACGCAGGCCGGGCAGTAGGACATCAGGTCACCAGAGGCAGGCCAAGCATTAGGACAGCAGGTCACCAGAGGCACGCCGAGCAGTAGGACAGCAGGTCACCAGACGCAGGCCGGGCATTAGGACAGCAGGTAACCAGAGGCAGGCCAAGCATTAGGACAGCAGGTCACCAGAGGCAGGCCGAGCAGTAGGACATCAGGTCACCAGAGGCAGGCCAAGCATTAGGACAGCAGGTCACCAGAGGCACGCCGAGCAGTAGGACAGCAGGTCACCAGAGGCATGCCGAGCAGTAGGACAGCAGGTCACCAGAGGCAGGCCGAGCAGTAGGACATCAGGTCACCAGAGGCAGGCCAAGCATTAGGACAGCAGGTCACCAGAGGCACGCCAAGCAGTAGGACAGCAGGTCACCAGACGCAGGCCGGGCAGTAGGACAGCAGGTAACCAGAGGCAGGCCAAGCATTAGGACAGCAGGTCACCAGAGGCAGGCCGAGCAGTAGGACATCAGGTCACCAGAGGCAGGCCAAGCATTAGGACAGCAGGTCACCAGACGCAGGCCGGGCAGTAGGACAGCAGGTAACCAGAGGCAGGCCAAGCATTAGGACAGCAGGTCACCAGAGGCAGGCCGAGCAGTAGGACATCAGGTCACCAGAGGCAGGCCAAGCATTAGGACAGCAGGTCACCAGAGGCACGCCGAGCAGTAGGACAGCAGGTCACCAGAGGCATGCCGAGCAGTAGGACAGCAGGTCACCAGAGGCATGCCGAACAGTAGGACAGCAGGTCACCAGAGGCAGGCCGAGCAGTAGAACAGCAGGTCACCAGAGGCAGACCAGGCAGAGGAGAGCAGGTCACCAGAGGCAGGCTGGGCAGAGGACGGCAGGTCACCAGAGGCAGGCCAGGCAGAGGACGGCAGGTCACTAGAGGCAGGCCAGGCAGAGGACGGCAGGTCACCAGAGGCAGGCCGGGCAGAGGACAGCAGGTCACCAGAGGCAGGCTGGGCAGGGGACAGCAGGTCACCAGAGGCAGGCCAGGCAGAGGACAGCAGGTCACCAGAGGCAAGCCGGGAAGAGAACAGCAGGTCACCAGAGGCAGGCCGAGCAGTAGAACAGCAGGTCACCAGAGGCAGGCCAGGCAGAGGACAGCAGGTCACCAGAGACAGGCCGGGCAGAGGACAGCAGGTCACCAGAGGCAGGCCGGGCAGAGGAGAGCAGGTCACCAGAGGCAGGCCGGGCAGAGGACAGCATGTGACCAGAGGCAGGTTTGACCCCATCTTGGGTCAGGGGCTCAGAGCTGTGAGGGAACCCCACAACCTAGGGAGTGTCCTGAACAGGAGCAGGAGAGGACAGCGGGGAACACTGCCGGGCAAGTCTTCAGGAGGGATTCACCAGGTGAGTGACAGGCACAGTCGGGAGAGCTGGGAGAGGCATGCCAGAGCGGACTGGGAGTCTGAGATAGAAGTAGAGCCAGCGGGAGAGACTGTGATGTTACTCCTGTTGAAGTCGGGCTGCTGCAGCCAGGAGGGCTGCCAGAGTCTGCACAGGATTGACTGGGATCAGTAGTCCACCTTAACTCAGCTAACACAAAATACTTTTTCTATTGCTATTGGTTGCTACACCAAAGGGGCCCGCAGTCCCTGCCAGTAAATGGCAAATTCCCGAAGTTGGGCTTAATTCAGGGTTGGGCCTAACCATGTGCTAGCTGTGCCAGGAACCAAGTATTGCACAGGAGAGAAAGTAAAGCCTCGTACACGCGGCCGGTTTTCTCGGCAAGAACCGACAAGAAAACTGCTTGCTTTCTTGCAGAGAAAACCGGCCGTGTGTACGAGGCTTTCAGGCTTCTAGTCAGGAAAACTGACCAGAATCTCGACGAGAAAAAAAGAAGACCTGCTTTCTTTTTTCTCGTCGGGATTCTCGTTGGCCTGTTTCCCGACGAGAAACCCGAGAGTGTGTACATTTACCTGTCGCCGTGGAAACCCGCGCATGCTCGAAATGACTTTGACGCATGCGCGGTAGCTTCCTAGGCATAGGTAGAGTGTAGCAAGATGGCGACGACGGCATTGAATGTGACAAGCGCACGCTCTTCGTAGTCGATGACGTCACCGCGTTCGTGCCGTTCAAAAGAACTGCGGTTCGTGTGTACACTCGGCCGGGACAAGATTCTTGTCAAGAATCTCGTCAGGAAAAACAACAGGTTTTTTCCTGACGAGATTCTCGGCCGTGTGTACACGGCTTAAGGGTTTACAAAGAAGCTGAAGGAGTCTGGAGCTTTAGAGAATGTGAATAGAGGTTCCAATTAATCATTTCATCGTTTAATACTATTGATTCTGGGCATCCCATAATTCACTTTTACCCCATCCAAGTTTAATCCCTCAATCAGGGCCGCCATCAGGGGGGTACAGGCAGTACACCTGTAAGGGACCCGGAGGTCCCCAGGGGCCCAGATGGCAACTCCCTATTTTTTTTGTAAGGGGCCCAGAGGTCCCCAGGGCCCTGGATGGCAACCCCCCTTTCTTTTATAATTTTTTTATTAATTTAATTATTTATTTATTTTTGGAAGGGGCCCAGAGGTCCCCAGTGGCCCGGAGGTCCCCAGGGCCAAGGATGGCAACCCCCTTTTTTTTTTATAATTTTTTTAATATAATTTTTTTTTATTTCTTTTTGTAAGGGGCCCAGAGGTCCCCAGAGGCCCGGAGGTCCCCAGGGCCCCGGATGGCAACCCCCCTTTTTTTTTATAATTTTTTTTATTTAATTATTTATTTTTTTGTAAGGGGCCCAGAGGTCCCCAGAGGCCTGGGGGTCCCCAGGACCCCAGATGGCAACCCCCCTTTTTTTTATAAAATCTTTTTTTTTTTTTTTTTTAGTAAGGGGCCCAGAGGTCCCCAGGGCCCCCGGATGGCAACCCCCCCTTTTTTTTTTGGTCATCAGCACCCAAAGCCCCCCCCCCGACCTCAACAATTCGCGGCGGCAGCACCCCCCCGCTTCTCAATTCGTGGCACCCCCCCCCGCTTCCCCTCTGCTCCAGGGGGCCCATGCCTGAAGCTGTGTAAGGGGCCCCAAAATTCCTGATGGCGGCCCTGCCCTCAATAAAATAACAAAAACAAAGCTGATGGACTATTCATTGTCTGGAGAGTGACTGGAAGTGAATGCCGGGCTGGGCAGGGTGACAGGTGGAACTACTACACTTAGCGGCCGCACGGGGGTACCGTTACACTAGCAAGAGTTAGGGACCAGCAGGACAACGATGGACTCAAATGGACTAGAACTTTTTTAACTTCTATACAGGGACAATTTTTAGGATTTTTTTTTTGGGGGGGGGGTGGTGTAACTGTGGAGTTTCTTTTTAAGCAGGAAGGTGACAAACGAAGCTACAAAGCTGCAACATTGAATGGTGGTGTCACTCCAGGCCGTACATTGTGGATGAGGTGCGTGAATCACAAGACTAGCTGGACAGATTCCTACATACCATGGAAGGACCTATCTGCCTCGTCTATGTACCTCTATGTACCGTCTATGTACCTTGTTCTGTGGATGGAGCTCGGAGAGACGGCTCGTCTTTATTATTATATGGTGTCACTCAGGCAGCGGAGTTATTTGTTCTCTATTTGAATAAAGTCATATTGTGAGATCTTTTATTGTGTATCTCTCCGATCGCTCTCAGACATTTCCTGTTAGATGATGGAGGAAATGTACTGTACGCCGATAACCCTCACCTTCCTGTGCCAATAGGAAATGATTGTTTACAAACTGTCATCACCCGTCACATGTCAGACTTCACGTGACCCCACAGACCAATTTTCATCTCCGTCACCAACCGTCATTGTATGTGTGTGCCTCTTGTGATGGCCCATACAATGGTGCTGTCTCTACCAGACTCTGGTACAACAAGTACAGATCAAGACAGGTAGTAGTCAGGCAGAGGAGTAAGACAGGTACAGGTCAGGACAGGTGGTGCTCAGGCAGGAAAGTAAGACAGGCACAGGTCAGGACAAGTGGTGTTCAGGCAGAGAAGTAAGACAGGTACAGGTCAGGTCAGGTGGTGCTCAGGCAGAGGAATAAGACAGGTACAGGTCCGGACAGGCATTGATCAGGCAGAGAAGTAAGACAGGTACAGGTCAGGACAGGTGGAGTTCAGATAGGATAGTAGGACAGGTACAGGTCAGGACAGGTGGGGCTCAGGCAGAGGAGTAAGACAGGTACTGGTCAGGACAGGTGGTGTTTAGGCAGAGGAGTAAGACAGGTACAGGTCAGGACGGGTGGTGCTCAGGCAGAGAAGTAAGACAGTTACAGGTCAGGACAGGTGGTGCTTAGGCAGAGGAGTAAGACAGGTACAGGGCAGAACAGGTGGTGCTCAGGCAGGATAGTAAGACAGGTACAGGTCAGGACAGGTGGTGTTCAGGTATAGGAGTAAGACAGGTACTGGTCAGGACAGGTGGTGTTTAGGCAGAGGAGTAAGACAGGTACAGGTCAGGACGGGTGGTGCTCAGGCAGAGGAGTAAGACAGGTACAGGGCAGGACAGGTGGTGCTCAGGCAGAGGAGTAAGACAGGTACAGGTCAGGACAGGTGGTGCTCAGGCAGAGAAGTAAGACAGGTACAGGGCAGGACAGGTGGGGCTCAGGCAGAGAAGTAAGACAGGTACAGGTCAGGACAGGTGGTGCTCAGGCGGGATAGTAGGACAGGTACAGGTCAGGACAGGTGGTGTTCAGGTATAGGAGTAAGACAGGTACAGGTCAGGACAGGTGGTGTTTAGGCAGAGCAGTAAGACAGGTACAGGTCAGGAAAGGTGGTGCTCAGGCAGGATAGTAAGACAGGTACAGGTCAGGACAGGTGGTGCTCAGGCAGAGAAGTAAGACAGGTACAGGTCAGGTCAGGTGGTGCTCAGGCAGAGAAGTAAGACAGGTACAGGTCAGGACAGGTGGTGCTCAGGCAGGATAGTAAGACAGGTACAGGTCAGGACAGGTGGTGCTCAGGCAGGGAAGCAAGACAGGTACAGGTCAGGACAGTTGGTGTTTAGGCAGAGAAGTAAGACAGGTACAGGTCAGGACAGGTGGTGTTCAGGCAGAGGAGTAAGACAGGTACAGGTCAGGACAGGTGATCAGGCAGAGAAGTAAGACAGGTACAGGGCAGGACAGGTGGTGTTCAGGCAGAGAAGTAAGACAGGTGCAGGTCAGGACAGGTGGTGCTCAGGCGGGATAGTAGGACAGGTACAGGTCAGGACAGGTGGTGTTCAGGTATAGGAGTAAGACAGGTACAGGTCAGGACAGGTGGTGTTTAGGCAGAGCAGTAAGACAGGTACAGGTCAGAACAGGTGGTGTTTAGGCAGAGCAGTAAGACAGGTACAGGTCAGGAAAGGTGGTGCTCAGGCAGAGAAGTAAGACAGGTACAGGTCAGGACAGGTGGTGCTCAGGCAGAGAAGTAAGACAGGTACAGGTCAGGACAGGTGGTGTTCAGGCAGAGAAGTAAGACAGGTACAGGTCAGGACAGGTGGTGTTCAGGTAGAGAAGTAAGACAGGTACAGGTCAGGACAGGTGGTGTTCAGGCAGAGAAGTAAGACAGGTACAGGTCAGGACAGGTGGTGCTCAGGCAGAGAAGTAAGACAGGTACAGGTCAGGACAGGTGGTGTTCAGGCAGAGAAGTAAGACAGGTACAGGTCAGGACAGGTGGTGCTCAGGCAGAGAAGTAAGACAGGTACAGGTCAGGACAGGTGGTGTTCAGGCAGAGAAGTAAGACAGGTACAGGTCAGGACAGGTGGTGTTCAGGTATAGGAGTAAGACAGGTACAGGTCAGGACAGGTGGTGTTTAGGCAGAGAAGTAAGACAAGTACTGGTCAGGACAGGTGGTGTTCAGGCAGGATAGTAAGACAGGTGCAGGTCAGGACAGGTGATCAGGCAGAGAAGTAAGACAGGTACAGGGCAGGACAGGTGGTGTTCAGGCAGAGAAGTAAGGCAGGTGCAGGTCAGGACAAGTGGTGCTCAGGCAGAGAAGTAAGACAGGTACAGGTCAGGACAGGTGGTGTTCAGGCAGAGAAGTAAGACAGGTGCAGGTCAGGACAGGTGGTGCTCAGGCAAAGCAGTAAGACAGGTACAGGTCAGGACAGGTGGTGCTCAGGCAGAGAAGTAAGACAGGTACAGGTCAGGACAGGTGGTGCTCAGGCAGAGAAGTAAGACAGGTACAGGTCAGGACAGGTGGTGCTCAGTCAGAGAAGTAAGACAGGTACAGGTCAGGACAGGTGGTGTTCAGGCAGAGAAGTAAGACAGGTACAGGTCAGGACAGGTGGTGTTCATGTATAGGAGTAAGACAGGTACAGGTCAGGACAGGTGGTGTTTAGGCAGAAAAGTAAGACAAGTACTGGTCAGGACAGGTGGTGTTCAGGCAGGATAGTAAGACAGGTACAGGTCAGGACAGGTGGTGCTCAGGCAGGATAGTAAGACAGGTACAGGTCAGGACAGGTGGTGCTCAGGCAGGATAGTAAGACAGGTACAGGTCAGGACAAGTGGTGCTCAGGCAGAGAAGTAAGACAGGTACAGGGCAGGACAGGTGGTGTTCAGGCAGAGAAGTAAGACAGGTACAGGGCAGGACAGGTGGTGTTCAGGCAGAGAAGTAAGACAGGTACAGGTCAGGACAGGTGGTGTTCAGGCAGAGAAGTAAGACAAGTACAGGTCAGGACAGGTGGTGTTCAGGCAGAGAAGTAAGACCGGTGCAGGTCAGGACAGGTGGTGCTCAGGCAGAGAAGTAAGACAGGTCAGGACAGGTGGTGCTCAGGCAGAGGAGTAAGACAGGTACAGGTCAGGACAGTTGGTGTTCAGGCAGAGGAGTAAGACAGGTACAGGTCAGGACAGGTAGTGTTCAGGCAGGATAGTAAGACAGGTACAGGTCAGGACAGGTGGTGTTCAGGCAGAGGAGTAAGACAGGTACAGGTCAGGACTGGTGGTGCTCAGACAGGATAGTAAGACAGGTACAGGTCAGGACAGGTGGTGCTCAGGCAGAGAAGTAAGACAGGTACAGGTCAGGACAGGTGGTGTTCAGGCAGAGAAGTAAGACAGGTGCAGGTCAGGACAGGTGGTGCTCAGGCAGAGAAGTAAGACAGGTACAGGTCAGGACAGGTGGTGTTCAGGCAGAGAAGTAAGACAGGTACAGGTCAGGGCAGGTGGTGCTCAGGCAGAGAAGTAAGACAGGTACAGGTCAGGACAGGTGGTGTTCAGGCAGAGAAGTAAGACAGGTACAGGTCAGGACAGGTGGTGTTCAGGTATAGGAGTAAGACAGGTACAGGTCAGGACAGGTGGTGTTTAGGCAGAGAAGTAAGACAAGTACTGGTCAGGACAGGTGGTGTTCAGGCAGAGGAGTAAGACAGGTACAGGTCAGGACAGGTGGTGCTCAGGCAGAGGAGTAAGACAGGTACAGGTCAGGACAGGTGGGGCTCAGGCAGAGGAGTAAGACAGGTACAGGTCAGGACAGTTGGTGTTCAAGCAGAGGAGTAAGACAGGTACAGGTCAGGACAGGTGGTGTTCAGGCAGGAAAGTAAGACAGGTACAGGTCAGGACAGGTGGTGTTCAGACAGAGGAGTAAGACAGGTACAGGTCAGGACTGGTGGTGCTCAGACAGGATAGTAAGACAGGTACAGGGCAGGACAGGTGGTGCTCAGGCAGAGAAGTAAGACAGGTACAGGTCAGGACAGGTGGTGTTCAGGCAGAGAAGTAAGACAGGTGCAGGTCAGGACAGGTGGTGCTCAGGCAGAGCAGTAAGACAGGTACAGGTCAGGACAGGTGGTGCTCAGGCAGAGAAGTAAGACAGGTACAGGTCAGGACAGGTGGTGCTCAGGCAGAGAAGTAAGACAGGTACAGGTCAGGACAGGTGGTGCTCAGGCAGAGAAGTAAGACAGGTACAGGTCAGGACAGGTGGTGCTCAGGCAGAGAAGTAAGACAGGTACAGGTCAGGACAGGTGGTGCTCAGGCAGAGAAGTAAGACCGGTGCAGGTCAGGACAGGGGGTGTTCAGGCAGAGAAGTAAGACCGGTGCAGGTCAGGACAGGTGGTGCTCAGGCAGAGAAGTAAGACAGGTACAGGTCAGGACAGGTGTTCAGGCAGAGAAGTAAGACAGGTACAGGTCAGGACAGGTGGTGCTCAGGCAGAGAAGTAAGACAGGTACAGGTCAGGACAGGTGGTGTTCAGGCAGAGGAGTAAGACAGGTACAGGTCAGGACTGGTGGTGCTCAGACAGGATAGTAAGACAGGTACAGGTCAGGACAGGTGTTCAGGCAGAGAAGTAAGACAGGTACAGGTCAGGACAGGTGGTGCTCAGGCAGGATAGTAAGACAGGTACAGGTCAGGACAGTTGTTTAGGCAGAGAAGTAAGACAGGTACAGGTCAGGACAGGTGGTGCTCAGGCAGAGAAGTAAGACAGGTACAGGTCAGGACAGGTGGTGTTCAGGCAGAGGAGTAAGACAGGTACAGGTCAGGACTGGTGGTGCTCAGACAGGATAGTAAGACAGGTACAGGGCAGGACAGGTGGTGCTCAGGCAGAGGAGTAAGACAGGTACAGGGCAGGATCATTAAAATGAAAACTGGGCGCACAACACGTATAGGGACTAGGGAGGGAGACCTGGATGTA
This sequence comes from Rana muscosa, assembly GCA_029206835.1. Classification (NCBI taxonomy): domain Eukaryota; kingdom Metazoa; phylum Chordata; class Amphibia; order Anura; family Ranidae; genus Rana; species Rana muscosa. Next base: position 213,699,133 of record JARGYO010005626.1, read on the forward strand.
GCAAACCATTTGTAGCCCCCTGGTCCACAGCACTGCTCTGTCTGGCAGCAAGGACTGGGCTACTATCACTGCTGTCCGGGACTTCCTCCCCTCATCTCAAGCTGTTAAGGACAGGAGTGGCTGCAGGCAGAGAGAAGAGAGCACTGGGACCGCATGCAGCCAGAGGGAGTGCTGGAGGAAAGCCTTTCCCACCACCTGGGATCAGAGAGGGAGTGAAAACCAAGCTGCTGTGGATTGTGGGAGATATAGTTCCCAGAAGGACTGAGCCTTCAGACTGGGGGGGTGGGGATTACATATCCAAGCACTCTATGGAGAGAATGTTCTGTTCCAAGACTCAAGGCAGAGGTGGTGAGGACATTGTGGGAGACAGACCATGCAGCAGGCTGTTAGCAGAACGTTTTGCCACCGCGTCAGGGACACAGAGAGGCGGTGTCAGGGACCGGGTCCAGATCTGATCCTGCCACCTGTGTGGTTTCAGGCTGTGGCTCTTCTCGCTGTGCCCTTTGAGATGTCAGATAGCTCCCTGTCTGATCTCTAGGGCAGGGGTCAGTTTACTGTCCTTCAGACTTTAGGGGGGCTGGGAGTACAAAATGTCCCAGCATCAGTGGGAGTAAACAATGCCCCATCATTGGTGTGATTGAGAGGACTTGTGTCCCATCATTGGTGTTATTGGAAGGAATAGTGCCCCATCATTTTTGAATCAGGAAGGCTGGCAACTCGGATGCTCTTGAGTAAATATACATATGGTGTGCATCATGGGTGCAATATAGCAGGAGGCGAGCGGGGACTGGAGAGAGAAAGTGTCAGAGAATTAGCAGTGCTGTGGGGACTAGGACGGGAGAAACTAGCAGACGTAATAGTCCACAATCCCGTTGCTGGAGACTTTATCATGAAAGCCACAATCAATATATTTGCCAGCACTCCACGGATCTTCAGTCCAAAGTTTTTTCTTTTATTAAAGCATGATCTCATCACAAGGAGGAGAGTGCTACTAGCAGATGTCACATGTGGTGAGCAGCATGGCAGCAATATAGCAGAAGGTGAGTGGGGACTGAAGAGAGAGGAGGTTCAGCAAACCAGAGGATTACTAATGAGCGGGGGGATCAGCAAAGCTGGGGGTACTACTGAGAGGGGCTTTAGAAGAGCTGGGGGTACTACTGAGCAGTGGCGGCTTGTGCTGTATATTTGGGGTGGGGTGGCGGCAAACAAGACATTCCGCCGACAACCCCCCCCTCACGCGCGGTGGGTCGGCCCCGCACCTACCCCATCTTAGGGTCAGCTCCTTCCTGCATCTCCTCATCCTCTGCGTCTTGGGCTTCACGGCGGCTTCCCTCCTTCTTCCCTTGGCCAATACGATCGCTTCTCCTGGTGTAGTGGTTAGCACTTTCACCTAGCAGCAAAAGGGTCGCTGGTTCGAATCCTGACCACAACACCATCTGCCTGGGGTTTGCATGTTCTCCTTGTGTCTGTGCGGGTTTCCTCCGAGTACTCCGGTTTCCTCCCACACTCCAAAGACATGCTGGTAGGTTAATTGGATCTTGTCCAAATTGGCCCAGTATGACTGTGTGTCCTAAGCGTGTCGCGATCCTACGGGGTAAAATGACCGCACCAGCCAAGCAGACACTGGCTGGAAAAAGCGCCTAGAGGCGATGTGGAGCGCTATACAATTCATTCATTCATTCCTCTTGGCCAATCTGGTCTCACCCGCTTCCTTAATTCGCTGTTGTCACACAACTGGGTGGGCTGAGAGTGCAGTGCTCTAAGCCTAGAGCCCACCCTTTTTGGAAGCCAATTAGAGCCTCATACTCTAAGCATGTGCTTCTAAAAAAAAAACTCTTTGGAATCCATGCATCTGGCGCCCTGCATGTAGATTGGGCACCGGGCGCATGGATTAGGGGGGGCAGCGCCCCTGCGCTCCTTATGGATGGGCCGCCGCTGCTACTGAGCCAGGGATCTGCTGGCCAAGGTGCTAGTGAGCTGGGGATCTGCTGAGCAGGGGTTCTAATGATCTGGGCATCTGCGGAATGGGCATACTAATTAGCTGGGGATATTAATTTTAAAACAAATATAAAACCAACACACACAGGGTAAGGGCCAAGCTTCATTAAAGCTTCAAAAAAGCATCATAGAGGCCTCAACAACACATTAACCACTTAAGGCAAGACCCTATTTTTGAGATTTGGTGTTTACAAGTTAAAAACTGTTTTTTTTTTGCTAGAAAATTACTTAGAACCCCCAAACATTATATATATATTTTTTCTAACACCCTAGAAAATAAAATGGCGGTCGTTGCAATACATTTTGTCACACAGTATTTGCGCAGCGGTCTTAAAAGCACACTTTTTTTGGGGAAAAAAAATCACCTTTTTGAATTAAAAAATAAGACAACAGTAAAGTTAGCCCAAGTTTTTTTTTATATTGTGAAAGATAATGTTACGCTGAGTAAATTGATACCCAACATGTCACGCTTCAAAGTTGCGCCCGATCGTGGAATGGCGACAAACTTTTACCCTTAAAAAATCTCCATAGGCGACGTTTAAAACCTTCTACAGGTTGCATGTTTTGAGTTACAGAGGAGGTCTAGGGCTAGAATTATTGCTCTCACTTTAACGATCGCGGCAATACCTCACATGTGTGGTTTGAACACCGTTTTCATACGCAGGTGCTACTCACGTAGGCATTCACTTTCTGAAGGCGAGCTCGGCGGGACGGGGCAAAAAATATATTTTTTCCTATTTATTTTAATTTATTTTATTTATTTTACTTTATTTTTTTTAATTTTGACACAGTTTTTTTTTAAAACAAATTTGGGTCACTTTCTTTCCTATTACAAGGAATGTAAACATCCCTTGTAATAGAAAAAAGCATGACAGGTCCTCTCAAATATGAGATCCAGGGGTCAAAAAGACCTCACATCTCATATTTACACTAAAATACAATATTATTCTAAAAAAAAAAAAAAAAAAAAAAAGTCCCTTTAACCACTTAATTTTGCACTGCGCTGCTTTAACTGTAAATTGTGCGGACATGCAATGTTGTACCCAAACGAAATTTGCATCCTTTTCTTCCCACAAATAGAGCTTTATTTTAATGGTCTTTGATTGCCTCTGCGATTTTTATTTTTTGCGATATAAATGGAAAAAGACTGAAAATTTTGAAAAAAAATGATATTTTCTACTTTTTGTTATAAGAAAAATCGAATAAACTCAATTTTAGTCATACATTTAGGCCAAAATGTATTCAGCCACATGTCTTTAGTAAAAAAAATGTCAATAAGCGTATATTTATCGGTTTGCGCAAAAGTTATAGCGTCTACAAACTAGGGTACATTTTCTGGAATTTACACAGCTTTTAATTTATGACTGCCTATCTAATTTCTTGAGGTGCTAAAATGGCAGGGCAGTACAAACCCCCCCAAATGACCCCATTTTGGAAAGTAGACATCCCAAGGAAATTGCTGAGAGGCATGTTGAGCCCATTGAATTTTTTTTTTTTTGTCCCAAGTGATTGAATAATGACAAAAAAAAAAAAAAAATACAAAAAGTTGTCACTAAATGATATATTGCTCACACATGCCATGGTTATATGTGGCATTGCACCCCAAAATACATTTTGCTGCTTCTCCTGAGTACGGGGATACCACATGTGTGGGACTTTTTAGGAGCCTAGCCGCGTACGGGACCCCGGAAACCAAGCACCGCCTTCAGGATTTCTAGGCACAAATTTTTGATTTCACTCCTCACTACCCATCACAGTTTCGAAGGCCATAAAATGCCAAAAAAGCACAAAACCCCCCCAAATGACCCCATTTTGGAAAGTAGACACCCCAAGCTATTTGCTGAGAGGCATGGTGAGTATTTTACAGCTCTCATTTGTTTTTGAAAATGAAGAAAGAAAAATTATTTTTTTTTTTTAAATTTTCAAAACTTTGTGACAAAAAGCGAGATCTGCAAAATACTCACAATACCTCTCAGCAAATAGCTTGGGGTGTCTACTTTCCAAAATGGGGTCATTTGGGGGGGTTTTGTGCCATCTGGGCATTCCATGGCCTCCGAAACTGTGATAGGCAGTGAGAAGTAAAATCAAAAATTTACACCCTTAGAAAGCCTGAAGGCGGTGATTGGTTTCCGGGGTCCCGTACGCGACTAGGCTCCCAAAAAGTCTCACACATGTGGTATCCCCGTACTCAGGAGAAGCAACAGAATGTATTTTGGGGTGTAATTCCACATATGCCCATGGCATGTTTGAGCAATATATCATTTAGTGACAACTTTGTGCAAAAAATAAATAATAAATAAATATATTGTATTTTTTCCGCAACTTGTTTCAACATATAAAATATTCAATGGACTCGACATGCCTCTCAGTATATAGCTTGGGGTGTCTACTTTCCAAAATGGGGTCATTTGGGGGGGTTTGAACTGTTCTGGCATTTTATACACAACATTAGGAAGCTTACATCCACTCTTCTAACCACTTGAAGACAAAGCCCTTTCTGACGCTTTTTGTTTACATGAAAACATTTTCTTTTTGCAAGAAAATTATATTGAACCCCCAAACATTATATATTGTTTTAAAGCAAAGGCCCTACAGATTAAAATGGTGGGTGTTGCATTTTTTTTTTCCACACAGTATTTGCGCAGCGATTTTTCAAACGCATTTTTTGGGGGAAAAATAATGCACTAAAACACACTATATTGCCCAAATGTTTGATGCAATAAAAAAGATGATCTTAGGCCGAGTACATAGATATCAAACACGACATGCTTTAAAATTTCGCACAAACGTGCATTGGCAACAAACTACATACATTTTTAAAAGCCTTTAAAAGCCTTTACAGGTTACCACGTTAGATTTACAGAGAAGGTCTACTGCTAAAATGACTGCCCTCCATCTGACCTTCGCGGTGATACCTCACATGCATGGTGCAATTGCTGTTTACATATGGCGCCAGACTGACGCTTGCGTTCGCCATTGCGCAAGAGCAGGGCAGGACAGGGGTGCTTTTTTTTTTTTTTTTATTATTAATTTTGCTTTTTTATTTTATTTTTAAACTGTTCCTTCTATATATTTTTTTTTAATCATTTTTATTGTTATCTTAGGGAATGTAAATATCCCCTATGATAGCAATAGGTAGTAACAGTTACTCTTTTTTGAAAAAACTGGGGTCTATTGGACCCTAGATCTTTCCTCTGCCCTCAAAGCATCTGACCACACCAAGATCGGTGTGATAAAATGCTTTCTCAATTTCCCAATGGTGCTTTTTATATCCGGGCGGGGGGGGCATTCCCTCCCACTGCTTGTAAAAGCAGTCCAGAGGCTAATTAGCCGCTAGGATTGCTTTTACATGAAAGCCGGCCGCAGGCTGAAAAGAATGATACCAAGATGATACCTAAACCCGCAGGCATCATTCTGGTATAAACATTCAAATTCCAGCAACATACCAGTACGTTGCTGGTCCTTGTTGGACATGTATTGTAATCTTTTTTTTCATGCAGCCTGTTGGCTGAACGAAAAAAAAAGATTGATCGGTGGGTATGCCCACCATTAGAATACCGCCCTTCATCCACCCACTTCTAATGATGGGCATACATGCACCATTTATATATGCCGAAGCATGGGGGCATCCTCCCGCAAAAGTTATGCCGCACACACATGGTCGGACTTTTCCACGGGCAAGCCTCTGTCGGAATTTCAACCGTATGTACGCGGCATCGCTCCTCCGCTCCTCCGCCCCTGCTGCCCCAATGCTTTGGCATATATGCTTTTTTTTATAACTGTGGTGGTGAAATCACCTCCTACAGCACTGGAGTCGCAGGGATCAGGCCTGTCTCTGCGAACGCTGCAGTTATGTGTGTTGTGTTTTGTAAGTGACAGTGATCGATCGATACTGCACTTGGGTGGCCTGGGCTGGACGGAGGGGCAAAACGCAGGTGCTAGCAGATATCTGGGCTGATCCCGCTAACACTGCGTTTTTGGGAACCCTAAACTGCTGGGGACGCTAGTATAGATCTGATCAGATCAGATATTGATCTGTTCAGATACTATACCACTAAGGGGGGTGTATGCTTCACGCGTGGGTGTTAGCGTTACTGGCACTAACCTGACGCTGCCTGGGGTGTGACGCAGACCCTCTCTGACGCTAAAACCTAATTGATATCACCGGCCGGGCGATCAGGGGGTTAAACCTTTATTAGGTTATATATACGGCGGGTGCCCTGACACTATAAAAAGCAAACTAACTAACCAGCGTCACCCGTAACACTTATATGGTGATCACTGGTGAAAGGGTTAACTAGGGGCAATCAGGGGGTTAAACCTTTATTAGGTAATATATGGGGGTACCCGACGCTATAAAAACCTGCGGCGAACCTAAAAAAAATAACTGGCTACCTATCGGCATCACCGACACTAAGACAGCGATCAGAAAAACGATCGCTTAGTGACACTGGCAAAATGGGGTGAAAGGGTTACCTGGGGGGGTGATCAAGGGGTTAAACCTTTATTAGGTAATATATGGGGGTACCCGACGCTATAAAAACCTGCGGCGAACCTAAAAAAAATAACTGGCTACCTATCGGCATCACCGACACTAAGACAGCGATCAGAAAAACGATCGCTTAGTGACACTGGCAATAGGGGGTGAAAGGGTTACCTGGGGGGGGGCGATCAAGGGGGTTAAACCTTTATTAGGTAATATATGGGGGTACATGACGCTATAAAAACCTGCGGCAAACCTAAAAAAAATAACTGGCTACCTATTGGCATCACCGACACTAAGACAGCGATCAGAAAAACGATTGCTTAGTGACGGCGGTGCTAGGGGGTGAAAGGGTTACCTGGGGGGTGATCAAGGGGTTAAACCTTTATTAGGGGGGGGTTAGGGGGCTACACTGGACCTAAAACTAACTGCCCTGACACTTTTTCCAGTCACAGGTGTCACTGATTGTGATCAGTAAATAAATGGTCACTGCAATCAGTGACACTGTGACTGGGGACTGGGGGTGTCTGGGGGGGCCTGGGGGCGATCATGTGCCTATCTGTGCTGGTGTTAGTGTAGCGTTTGTGCACTAACCTCTGTGTCTTCTCTCATGCGGCGCTCGGTATATGTGAGCGCCGCATGAGGGATGACATCACTTTCTCCTGCCTGTGTAAACATTACACAGGCAGAGGAAGCATTTGATTCGCCGGGAGCGATCGCGAGGGGGGGGCCAGAATCGAATAGCGGGCCCTCTCATCACGGATCACTCCCAAAGCGATCCCTGCCGCTCACTGTACCGGAGGGGGGTCCGATTGGACCCCCCACCCATACGAAGGCAGGCACGTACAGGTACGTGATTGTGCCTGTCTGTGCCATTCTGCCGACGTATATTTACAGTGGGGGGTCGTTAGGTGGTTAAGAGCTATGGGCGGAAGTGACGTTATGACGTCGCTTCTGCCCTGCAGTGATATGGAGATGGGTGGGGGCCATCTTCCCCCTCACTCATCTCCATACACAGCAAGGGAGAAGACCTGATCGCCGCCGCCGCCGCTGATAAAAGTGATCTTGTGGGCATATCCGCTGCAGAGACCACTTTTATCTTGTAGCGGACCGCCTGCTGAAGAAGAGGATACCGGGGTTATGGCGGCTAGCTGCTACCATAACAACGGTACTCCTCTTCAAACAGCCGACGTATTTCTGCGGCGGGCGGTAGGTAAGTGGTTAAAAAAGCATGTTGAAGCAATGGGTGCTTTAATGTGAGTTGAAGTCGAAGGAAGTGTAAATAAGTCCTAAAAGTATGTTTTTTCTTTTTTTGTGTTATTTGCAAACAAACAAATTATTTCCATATAACATAATAATAATAGTACTAATAATAATAATAATATTTAATTTTTTTAGATAAAATGAAAAAACCCAACAAAACAGTTTTCACGAGATCCATATGCTACAACTTACAAAAATGTACAAGAATAAGTATCAATTACATGACCGATTGCAACAATATATATAATATAAATACAGAAAATACGGAACTTCTAATCGTGTTTTGGGAGTTGGGAAGGTCGTCAAATATGCACTGGAGGCACGAGCCTGCGATGTTATTGGATAATATGTCACTGTTGATGACCTCCTGGAAAGTCCTCGCATTCTTTTTGCCCGAGTTGATCAATTTGTGATGACTCCGGCTGGACTTTTTTTCATCATCTCCTTCAGATGTCGCTGGCGGGAAGCTGGACACCTGTGCAGAGAAGAAACACTGTCTGTGTTAAAAAAAAAACGTTTTGACTAAGAAATTCTGGGATGAAATGTGCGCATGGGGCAAAAAATCAAATGTCCTCCTATTTTCTCTACAGGTTGAATGTAATTCATTCATTAGCCACTTGCAGACTGCCAACTGACGTTTTACTGTGACATGTACATGTACAGTGTAACCGGAGGGCCCATGGAATCCAGAATCCCTTAGAAAGTATGAGATACCCTTGCTTCAGCTCTCCATGCACCTCTTATGTCTAAATCACCCTGTGTCTCTAATAGGGTGACAAAGAAAATAATGGACATTAAGAATATGTTTTGGATTGCTTTAAAATGAGACAGTAATATTTGTCCACAATATTCCCCAGGATATCTGTAAAGAATAGTGATGAGCCGAACACCCCCGGGTTCGGTTTGCACCAGAACCCGCAAACGGACCGAAAGTTTGCACGAACATTAGAACGCTATTAAATACAATAGATGCGAACGTTCGAATTCTAAAGTGCTAATTATAACGACTATTATGCATGTTATTGTCCTAAAAAGGGTTTGGGAACCCGGGTTCTGCACCAGGGGACATGTATCAATGCAAAAAGAAGTTTTAAAAACGGCCGTTTTTCGGGAGCAGTCATTTTAATGATGCATAAAGTGAAAAAAAAAAGTCAAATATTCCTTTAAATATCATACCTGGGGGGTGTCTAAAGTATGCCTGTGAAGTGCCACGTGTTTCCCGTGTTTAGAACTGTCCCTGCACAAAATAACATTTCTAAAGGAAAAAAAGCCATTTAAAACTGCTTGCGGCTTTAATGTAATGTCTGGTCCCGGTAATATGGATGAAATTCTTTAAGAAAAATGGCATAGCTACCCCATCACCCCCCCCCTACCCCAGCCCATTACCAGCCCCTTTGGGTCTTGTATGGATATTAAGGGGAACCCCGCACACAAAATAAAAAAGGCCCTATATACTGAACAGCCGTATACAGGCGGTGCATACAAGACAGGGACTGTAGGTTTGTTCTTATGTAGAATCTGTTTGTAATTTTGAACAGGTACATTGTTTAAGTGTAGCTCCAGCCAAAAAATCTGTTTTTAAGCTTTTTGGAAAACATAGGGAAGGGTTATCACCCCTGTAACATTTTTTTTGCTGTCTGTGCCCCTGTTCAGAACATTTCACCTCACTTTGCGTCTCAATGACAACTGTTTTTGAAATGTGGTGTTTTTATTGAAACAAGGATTGGTGATAAAGCATCAGTAGAGAGGAGACACCTTTCTCCCATATTAATTCTTACAGGAGAGAATTTTCCTTCCAAGGGGTAGATTTCCTCTCACTTCCTGTTGTCTTCTTCCGTTTGCAAGTAGGAGTACTTTGTAAGTTGGATGTTTGAAAGTAGGGACCTGCCGTATATACTCTGCAGAAATAGGCCCCTTAGTTGTTGGTGTTGGCACAACACTGTAAGCACTCACAGTTACTCTTGGTTGGTGCTGGAACGCCCTGCTGTCAACTATTATATCAGGAATTTTAATTACATATAATTGTTGAACAGTGGTAGTAAAAATTGGACCTTTGATGGTGGTGCTGGTGCCACAACACTGTAAGGCCTGACAGTTACTCTTGGTGGGTGCAGCAATGGGCCCTGCTGTGAATTATTAGATCAATAATTATAATTGCATGCCCCTGTTGAACAGGGGCTGAAAAATTGGGCCTTAGGCACTGGTGGCACAACACTGCAACCCCTCACAGATACTGTACTTGGAGCACAGCAATGAGCCCTGTTGCAAAGTATTGCATCAAAAATTGTAATTACACGCCCCTGTTAAACAGGGGCTGAATAATTGGGCCTTAGGCACTGGTGGCGGCACCCAGAAACAAAAATGTTCTTCCAAGCTATCATCATCAATCGGATCATTGAGGAGGAGGAGGAGGATAGCCAGACAACATAACAGCACAGGCACTCAGCATCAGCATCAGTCTTGAAGGGATGTGACATTTTAAAATAAATTAGTCTGTTATATCAGCATCAGGTGTGTGGTAGCTGGTGGTGATCCAAGACTGGTTCATCTTGATGAAAGTCAGTCGATCAACCGAGTCGGTGGACAGGCGCACCCTGTGATCCGTGACAAATCCTCCAGCAGCACTGAGTGTGCGTTCTGAAAGAACGCTGGATGCAGGACAGGCCAGTAGCTCAATTGCATACTGTGCAAGCTCTGGCCAGTGATCCATCCTCAAGACCCAGTAAGCCAGAGGATTTTCGGTGGGGAAGGTGTCCAAGTCTGACCTTGCCCCTAGGTATTCCTGCACCATGTATATCAGACGCTGGCGATGGTTGCTGGAACCGATCATACTTTGGGGCTGCGGACAAAAGAATTGTCTGAACGCATCGGTCAGACGGCCACCTTCCCCACCGCTCCTTCTTTGACTGACCGAAGCCTCAGCAACTCGTTGTCCAGGACCAGGAGTTTGTAACCTCCCAGTCTCTGGGAACGCGTTGCACAGACCTTTCTTCAAGGCCTCCCGGAGTTGTCTCATCCTCTGCTCCCTCTGCGACGGTAAGATAAGGTCCGCAACCTTACCCTTGTACCGTGGATCAAGGAGAGTGGCCAGCCAGTAATGGTCCATCTCCTTGATCCAAAGAATACGAGGATCCTTCCGCAGACTTTGCAGGATCAGGGAGGCCATGCAGCGTAGGTTAGCTGAGGCATTCAGTCCGGAGTCCTCTGGGTCACTAAGGACGACCTGATCCGCAGCCACCTCCTCCCAGCCACGTACAAATCCACTGGTTTCTTGGGACTGTAAATCATCCCTAAAAGACTGCTGCTGATGATGCTGAGTGCCAGGCTCCACCTCCATGCTGACACAATCCTCCTCCTCCTCCTCCTCTTCCTGTGCGATGGGTGGGACAGAAGGAACACTGTCTGGGTAAAGGGGGCCTTGAGAGGCAAGGAAGTCCTCCTCTTCCTGCCTCTGTTCTGCCTCAAGTGCCCTGTCCATTATTCCACGCAGCGTGTGCTCCAACAGGTGGACAAGAGGTACAGTGTCACTGATGCATGCACTGTCACTGCTCACCATCCTCGTGGCCTCCTCAAATGGTGCCAGGACAGTAGGCTTGTGCAATTCGTTTCGTAACAAATTGAAATTCGTCCGAATTTAGCAACTTTCGGACATTCGGAAGCATTCGAATTTCCGAACAAAGCAATTACGAATAAGACCGAATCCGAAATAAATTATACCGCAAATAGCGAATGCCCGAATGTCTTCGGCATAATTCGTTATGAAAAAGTTACGAATGTACGAATCCATACGAAGCACAATAACACTCACTCTGCTCTGCTCTCTGCTTCTCCCACACCGTGCTGAACTCCCTCTCAAAATGGTGTACAGGGGCGGAGGTTATAGCCGCATGTAAAAAACGAAAGTAAAATACGAGATTTCGAATCCATTCGAAGCACAATAACACTCACTCTGCTCTGCTCTCTGCTTCTCCCTCACCGTGCTGAACCCTCTGAAAATGGTGTACAGGGGCGGAGCCTATAGCCGCATGTTAAAAACGAAAGTAAAATACGAGATTTCGAATCGTTACAAATAACCGCAATGTATTTAGAAAAGTACAAATCCATTCGAAGCACATTAGGCATAATAGGCAGCGTCGTTGTGAGAGAGACACGGAAAATTACGAATCAACGAACCCAAAAAAAGTTACGAAAGTAGGAGTTGTGTCCAGAATCAACGAAAAACAACGTACTCTACCGAAAGTACGAACCCAAAAAAAGTTACGAAAGTAGGAGTTGTGTCCAGAATCAACGAAAAACAACGTACTCTACCGAAAGTACGAATTATAAAGCAACAAAAAATTCAACGAAAAATGTCGCTTGCAAAAATACTAATGAGTCCGAACACGAAAAATCCCGTCTAGCAAAATTACGAATGATTACGAATCAACAGGACCGGAAAGAAACGAACCGAAACGGAACAAATTTTTCCGTTGTGCACAAGTCTACAGGACAGTGCATGCATCTAGTGATGAGCCGAACACCCCCGGGTTCGGTTCGCACCAGAACCCGCGAACGGACCGAAAGTTCGAACGAACATTAGAACCCTATTAAATACAATGGATGCGAACGTTCGAATTCTAAAGTGCTAATTATAACAACTATTATGCATGTTATTGTCATAAATAGGGTTTGGGAACCCGGGTTCTGCACCAGGGGACATGTATCAATGCAAAAAGAAGTTTTAAAAACGGTCGTTTTTCGGGAGCAGTCATTTTAATGATGCATAAAGTGAAAAAAAAAAAGTCAAATATTCCTTTAAATATCGTACCTGGGGGGTGTCTAAAGTATGCCTGTGAAGTGCCACGTGTTTCCCGTGTTTAGAACTGTCCCTGCACAAAATGACACTTCTAAAGGAAAAAAAAGCCATTTAAAACTGCTTGCGGCTTTAATGTAATGTCTGGTCCCGGTAATATGGATGAAATTCTTTAAGAAAAATGGCATAGCTACCCCATGACCCCCCCCCCCTACCCCAGCCCATTACCAGCCCCTTTGGGTCTTGTATGGATATTAAGGGGAACCCCGCACATAAAATAAAAAAGGCCCTATATACTCTGAACAGCCGTATACAGGCGGTGCATACAAGACAGGGACTGTAGGTTTGTTCTTATGTAGAATCTGTTTGTAATTTTGAACAGGTACATTGTTGAAGTGTAGCTCCAGCCCAAAAATCTATTTTTAAACTTTTTGGGAAACATAGGTAAGGGTTATCACCCCTGTAACATTTGTTTTGCTGTCTGTGCCCCTGTTCAGAACATTTCACCTCACTTTCCGTCCCAATGACAACTGTTTTTGAAATGTGGTGTTTTTCTTGAAACAAGGATTGCTGATAAAGCATCAGTACAGATGAGACCCCTTTCTCCCATATTTATTCTTACAGGAGAGAATTTTCCTTTCTAGGGGTAGATTTCCTCTCACTTCCTGTTGTCTTCTTTCGTTTGCAAGTAGGAGTCGTTTGTAAGTTGGATGTTTGAAAGTAGGGACCTGCCGTATATACTCTGCAGAAATAGGCCCCTTAGTTGTTGGTGTTGGCACAACACTGTAAGCACTCAGTTACTCTTGGTTGGTGCTGGAACGCCCTGCTGTCAACTATTATATCAGGAATTTTAATTACATATAATTGTTGAACAGTGGTAGTAAAAATTGGGGCTTTGATGGTGGTGCTGGTGCCACAACACTGTAAGCCCTGACAGTTACTCTTGGTGGGTGCAGCAATGGGCCCTGCTGTGAATTATTAGATCAAGAATTGTAATTACATGCCCCTTTTGAACAGGGGCTGAAAAATTGGGCCTTTCGTGGTGGTGGTGGTGGTGGCGTTGCCACAAGACTGTAAGCCCTCAGAGTTACTCTTGGTGGGTGCAGCAATGGACCCTGCTGTGAATTATTAGATCAAGAATTGTAATTGCATGCCCCTGTTGAACAGGGGCTGAAAAATTGGGCCTTAGGCACTGGTGGCACAACACTACAACCCCTCACAGATACTGTACTTGGAGCACAGCAATGAGCCCTGTTGCAAAGTATTGCTTCAAAAATTGTAATGACACGCCCCTGTTAAACAGGGGCTGAAAAATTGGGCCTTAGGCACTGGTGCCACAACACTCCAACCCCTCACAGATACTGTACTTGGAGCACAGCAATGAGCCCTATGGCAAATTATTGCTAAAAAAAAATGTAATTACACGCCCCTGTAAAACAGGGGCTGAAAAATTGGGCCTTAGCCACTGGTGGCGGCACCCATAAACAAAAATGATCTTCCAAGCTATCATCATCAATCGTATCATTGAGGACTCGGAGGAGGATAGCCAGTCAACATAACAGCACAGGCACTCAGCATCAGCATCAGTCTTGAAGGGATGTGACATGTTAAAATCAATTAGTCTGTTATATCAGCATCAGGTGTGTGGTAGCTGGTGGTGATCCAAGACTGGTTCATCTTGATGAAAGTCAGTCGATCAACCGAGTCGGTGGACAGGCGCACCCTGTGATCCGTGACAAATCCTCCAGCAGCACTGAATGTGCGTTCCGAAAGAACGCTGGATGCAGGACAGGCCAGTAGCTCAATTGCATACTGTGCAAGCTCTGGCCAGTGATCCATCCTCAAGACCCAGTAAGCCAGAGGATTTTCGGTGGGGAAGGTGTCCAAGTCTGACCTTGCCCCTAGATATTCCTGCACCATGTTTATCAGACGCTGGCGATGGTTGCTGGAACCGATCATACTTTGGGGCTGCGGACTAAAGAATTGTCTGAACGCATCGGTCAGACGGCCACCTTCCCCACCGCTCCTTCTTTGACTGGCCGAAGCCTCAGCAACTCGTTGTCCAGGACCAGGAGTTTGTAACCTCCCAGTCTCTGGGAACGCGTTGCACAGACCTTTCTGCAAGGCCTCCCGGAGTTGTCTCATCCTCTGCTCCCTCTGCGACGGTAACATAAGGTCCGCAACCTTACCCTTGTACCGTGGATCAAGGAGAGTGGCCAGCCAGTAATGGTCCCTCTCCTTGATCCGAAGAATATGAGGATCCTTCCGCAGACTTTGCAGGATCAGGGAGGCCATGCAGCGTAGGTTTGCTGAGGCATTCGCTCCGGAGTTCTCTGGGTCACTAAGGACGACATGATCCGCAGCCACCTCCTCCCAGCCACGTACAAGTCCACTGGTTTCTTGGGACTGTAAATCATCCCTAAAAGACTGCTGCTGATGATGCTGAGTGCCAGCCTCCACCTCCATGCTGACACAATCCTCCTCCTCCTCCTCCTCCTCCTCCTCTTCCTGTGCGATGGGTGGGACAGAAGGAACACTGTCTGGGTAAAGGGGGCCTTGAGAGGCAAGGAAGTCCTCCTCTTCCTGCCTCTGTTCTGCCTCAAGTGCCCTGTCCATTATTCCACGCAGCGTGTGCTCCAACAGGTGGACAAGAGGTACAGTGTCACTGATGCATGCACTGTCACTGCTCACCATCCTCGTGGCCTCCTCAAATGGTGCCAGGGCAGTGCATGCATCCCTGATCATGCCCCACTGGCGTGGAGAAAAAAAACCAAGCTCCCCTGACCCTGTCCTGGTGCCGTAGTCGCACAGGTACTCATTGATGGCCCTCTGCTGCGTGTGCAGCCGCTGCAGCATGGCCAACGTTGAGTTCCACCTGGTGGGCATGTCACATATAAGGCGGTTCTTGGGCAGGTTCAACTCCTTTTGCAGCTCAGCCAGGCGAGCACTGGCATTATAAGATCTGCGGAAATGCACACAGACTTTCCTGGCCTGCCTCAGGACATCCTGTAAGCCCGGGTACCTGCCCAAGAACCGCTGCACCACCAGGTTAAGGACGTGAGCCACACAGGGCACATGGGTCAGTTGTCCCTGTCGGAGGGCGGAGAGGAGGTTGGTGCCATTGTCGCAAACCACCATTCCTGGCTTAAGCTGGCGTGGCGTCAACCACCTCTCGGCCTGGCCCTGCAGAGCAGACAGGACCTCTGCCCCAGTGTGGCTTCTGTCCCCCAAACACACCAGCGCAAGCACGGCATGGCATCTTTTTGCCTGCGTACTTGCGTAGCCCCGTGAACGGCTACGGAGCACCGCTGGTTCATAGGACAAACCACAGGAAGAGGCCATGGAGGAAGAAGAAGAGGAGGGGGTGGAGGAGAGAGGTGTGTCACAACCAGTAGTAGCATTTTGGAGGCGTGGCGGTGGGACAACCTCCAACACTACTGCACCTTGTCCTGCATCCTTCCCAGCTGCCAAAAGAGTGACCCAATGGGCCGTGAAAGAAAGGTAACGTCCCTGTCCATGCCTGCTGGACCATGAGTCAGCGGTAATATGCACCTTACCGCTGACCGCCCTGTCCAGCGAGGCCAAGACATTGCCTTCCACATGCCGGTAGAGAGCCGGAATAGCCTTCCGTGAGAAAAAGTGGCGTTTGGGAACCTGCCACTGAGGAACCGCACATTGCACAAACTCACGGAAGGGGGCCGAGTCTACCAACTGAAAAGGCAGCAGTTGAAGCGCTAGCAATTTAGCCAAGCTAGCATTCAACCGCTGGGCATGTGGATGGCTGGGAGTGAACTTCTTTCGACGGTCCAGCAGCTGGGGCAGGGAAATTTGCCTGCTAGAATCGGACGTCGGTGTACTGCTAGCAGAGTGGCCGCAAGTACTTGGCTGTGACACACCTAATTCTACACCTTCATTCCTCTCAGTGCATGTTTCAGAGAGGACTGAAGTTATAGTGGGGTTGGAGATCCCAGCTGATGCGGTGCAAGGAGAGGTCCGCTTTGTTCTTTGGTGTGGGTCTTTGAGGTAGGCTTGCCAACGAGCTGCATGGCAGGTCAACATATGTCTGGTCAGGCATGTGGTACCCAAGCGGCTGATGTTTTGGCCACGCGATATACGCTTGAGACATATGTTGCAAACAGCAGCTGTGCGATCTGATGCACTAGCCTCAAAAAAGGCCCACACCAAAGAACTTTTTGAATGACGGGCAGAGGCAGCGCCCTGCACAGGCGGAGCTCTGCGGTGTGATTCCGTCGGTGTACTGCCCTTACGCTGGCCACCAAAGGGCATCCTGCCTCGTTGGAGATGTGCCTCCTCCTCATCCTCCTCCTCCTCTCTCCTATTAGGCACCCACGTGGAGTCAGTGACCTCATCATCACCTCCCTCCTCATCACTGGAGCCAATCTGGCAGTATGCTGCAGCTGCTGGAACATGACTGCCAGATTGGTGTCCTTCTTGAGCATCCCCTCTGTCTGCTCTCACGCTACTGCCTTCCTCTAGCTGGGTTTCATCATCAGACCCTTCGAAACGCTGGGCATCCTCCTGGAGCATGTACCCAACACTGTGCTGAAACAGTTCGGGGGACTCCTCAGGAGGAGGACATGGTGGGTCTAGGGAAGGAGTGACTGATGATTTGTCTGACATTGATACCAGGGAAGACGACGCTTTGGCAGCTGCTTTTCCAGTACCCTGAGCCTGGGTGAGAGAGGATGAGGAGGAGGAGGAGGGCTTGGTCATCCACTCTACCAAGTCTTCGGCATGATGTGGCTCAACATGTCCAGCTGCCGAAAAGAAGGACAAGCGTGTCCCATGGCCATGTGCTGATGACAATGCACCGCGTCCACGACCAGCACTGTTGCCCCCAGACACAGAGCCTGCTTGCCCTCTTTTATTGCCTCCTGACTGTCTGCCTCTCCTTGTTTGCCTTCCAGACATTCTAATAGATGGCCTGCAGGGAGATGGGAAAAAAGCAATAAGGGCTACCTTCAGGTGTCCTTCTCTGTCCCTGGAAACAAGGACTTTGACAGTGAAAGAAACTGACACACTCTCCCTACCTACAGTTTTCTGTCCCTAGAAAAAATGTTTTTTTTAAGCACAATTTAGCACAAGGAGAATTCACTCACTGTCCTTCCAGGTCCCTGGAAACAAGGACTTTGACAGTGAAAGAAACTGACACACTCTCCCTACCTACAGTTTTCTGTCCCTAGAAAAAATGTTTTTTTTAAGCACAATTTAGCACAAGGAGAATTCACTCACTGTCCTTCCAGGTCCCTGGAAACAAGGACTTTGACAGTGAAAGAAACTGACACACTCTCCCTACCTACAGTTTTCTGTCCCTAGAAAAAATGTTTTTTTTAAGCACAATTTAGCACAAGGAGAATTCACTCACTGTCCTTCCAGGTCCCTGGAAACAAGGACTTTGACAGTGAAAGAAACTGACACACTCTCCCTACCTACAGTTTTCTGTCCCTAGAAAAAATGTTTTTTTTAAGCACAATTTAGCACAAGGAGAATTCACTCACTGTCCTTCCAGGTCCCTGGAAACAAGGACTTTGACAGTGAAAGAAACTGACACACTCTCCCTACCTACAGTTTTCTGTCCCTAGAAAAAATGTTTTTTTTAAGCACAATTTAGCACAAGGAGAATTCACTCACTGTCCTTCCAGGTCCCTGGAAACAAGGACTTTGACAGTGAAAGAAACTGACACACTCTCCCTACCTACAGTTTTCTGTCCCTAGAAAAAATGTTTTTTTTAAGCACAATTTAGCACAAGGAGAATTCACTCACTGTCCTTCCAGGTCCCTGGAAACAAGGACTTTGACAGTGAAAGAAACTGACACACTCTCCCTACCTACAGTTTTCTGTCCCTAGAAAAAATGTTTTTTTTAAGCACAATTTAGCACAAGGAGAATTCACTCACTGTCCTTCCAGGTCCCTGGAAACAAGGACTTTGACAGTGAAAGAAACTGACACACTCTCCCTACCTACAGTTTTCTGTCCCTAGAAAAAATGTTTTTTTTAAGCACAATTTAGCACAAGGAGAATTCACTCACTGTCCTTCCAGGTCCCTGGAAACAAGGACTTTGACAGTGAAAGAAACTGACACACTCTCCCTACCTACAGTTTTCTGTCCCTAGAAAAAATGTTTTTTTTAAGCACAATTTAGCACAAGGAGAATTCACTCACTGTCCTTCCAGGTCCCTGGAAACAAGGACTTTGACAGTGAAAGAAACTGACACACTCTCCCTACCTACAGTTTTCTGTCCCTAGAAAAAATGTTTTTTTTAAGCACAATTTAGCACAAGGAGAATTCACTCACTGTCCTTCCAGGTCCCTGGAAACAAGGACTTTGACAGTGAAAGAAACTGACACACTCTCCCTACCTACAGTTTTCTGTCCCTAGAAATTTTTTTTTTTTTAAGCACAATTTAGCACAAGGAGAATTCACTCACTGTCCTTCCAGGTCCCTGGAAACAAGGACTTTGACAGTGAAAGAAACTGACACACTCTCCCTACCTACAGTTTTCTGTCCCTAGAAAAAATGTTTTTTTTAAGCACAATTTAGCACAAGGAGAATTCACTCACTGTCCTTCCAGGTCCCTGGAAACAAGGACTTTGACAGTGAAAGAAACTGACACACTCTCCCTACCTACAGTTTTCTGTCCCTAGAAAAAATGTTTTTTTTAAGCACAATTTAGCACAAGGAGAATTCACTCACTGTCCTTCCAGGTCCCTGGAAACAAGGACTTTGACAGTGAAAGAAACTGACACACTCTCCCTACCTACAGTTTTCTGTCCCTAGAAAAAATGTTTTTTTTAAGCACAATTTAGCACAAGGAGAATTCACTCACTGTCCTTCCAGGTCCCTGGAAACAAGGACTTTGACAGTGAAAGAAACTGACACACTCTCCCTACCTACAGTTTTCTGTCCCTAGAAAAAATGTTTTTTTTAAGCACAATTTAGCACAAGGAGAATTCACTCACTGTCCTTCCAGGTCCCTGGAAACAAGGACTTTGACAGTGAAAGAAACTGACACACTCTCCCTACCTACAGTTTTCTGTCCCTAGAAAAAATGTTTTTTTTAAGCACAATTTAGCACAAGGAGAATTCACTCACTGTCCTTCCAGGTCCCTGGAAACAAGGACTTTGACAGTGAAAGAAACTGACACTCTCCCTACCTACAGTTTTCTGTCCCTAGAAAAAATGTTTTTTTTAAGCACAATTTAGCACAAGGAGAATTCACTCACTGTCCTTCCAGGTCCCTGGAAACAAGGACTTTGACAGTGAAAGAAACTGACACTCTCCCTACCTACAGTTTTCTGTCCCTAGAAAAAATGTTTTTTTTAAGCACAATATAGCACAAGGAGAATTCACTCACTGTCCTTCCAGGTCCCTGGAAACAAGGACTTTGACAGTGAAAGAAACTGACACTCTCCCTACCTACAGTTTTCTGTCCCTAGAAAAAATGTTTTTTTTAAGCACAATATAGCACAAGCACAAAACACACTGACACTCTCCCTACCTATCCTTCTCTTTCCCTAAACTAAAGGAATCCAGGTTAAGCAAGAAAGAAATAAAAGTCACTGTCCCTGCCTATGCTGCTCTATCCCTGCTCCGGAACACACTACACTAGGCCGCCGTGCTGGCGGCCTTTTATAGTGTGGGGCGTGTACTAAACACCCTCAGCAATAATTGGCCACAGGCATCCTGCCTGTGGCCAATCATTGCTCTCCTCGCTGCCGGCGCTGTGATTGGCCAAGCATGCGGGGTCACAGTGCATGCTTGGCCAATCACAGCGCCTGGATGACACTGCGATGGCGTAGTGCATTGTGGGCCGTTCGCGTCACTCGAATTTGGCGCGAACGGCCCAAATCGTTCGATCTTCGTCGAACGATCGAACAGCCGATGTTCGAGTCGAACGTATGTTCGACTCGAACACGAAGCTCATCCCTACATGCATCCCTGATCATGCCCCACTGGCGTGGGGAAAAAAACCGAGCTCCCCTGACCCTGTCCTGGTGCCGTAGTCGCACAGGTACTCATTGATGGCCCTCTGCTGCATGTGCAGCCGCTGCAGCATGGCCAACGTTGAGTTCCACCTGGTGGGCATGTCACATATAAGGCGGTTCTTGGGCAGGTTCAACTCCTTTTGCAGCTCAGCCAGGCGAGCACTGGCATTATAAGATCTGCGGAAATGCACACAGACTTTCCTGGCCTGCCTCAGGACATCCTGTAAGCCCGGGTACCTGCCCAAGAAGCGCTGCACCACCAGGTTAAGGACGTGAGCCACACAGGGCACATGGGTCAGTTGTCCCTGTCGGAGGGCGGAGAGGAGGTTGGTGCCATCGTCGCAAACCACCATTCCTGGCTTAAGCTGGCATGGCGTCAACCACCTCTCGGCCTGCCCCTGCAGAGCAGACAGGACCTCTGCCCCAGTGTGGCTCCTGTCCCCCAAACACACCAGCGCAAGCACGGCATAGCATCTTTTTGCCTGCGTACTTGCGTAGCCCCTTGAACGCCTACGGAGCACCGCTGCTTCTGAGGACAAAGCACAGGAAGAGGCCACGGAGGAAGAAGAAGAGGAGGGGGTGGAGGACAGAGGTGTGTCACAACCAGTAGTAGCATTTTGGAGGCGTGGCGGCGGAACAACCTCCAACACTACTGCACCTTGTCCTGCATCCTTCCCAGCTGCCAAAAGAGTGACCCAATGGGCCGTGAAAGAAAGGTAACGTCCCTGTCCATGCCTGCTGGACCATGAGTCAGCTGTAATATGCACCTTACCGCTGACCGCCCTGTCCAGCGAGGCCAAGACATTGCCTTCCACATGCCGGTAGAGAGCTGGAATCGCCTTCCGTGAGAAAAAGTGGCGTTTGGGAACCTGCCACTGAGGAACCGCACATTGCACAAACTCACGGAAGGGGGCCGAGTCTACCAACTGAAAAGGCAGCAGTTGAAGCGCTAGCAATTTAGCCAAGCTAGCGTTCAACCGCTGGGCATGTGGATGGCTGGGAGTGAACTTCTTTTGACGGTCCAGCAGCTGGGGCAGGGAAATTTGCCTGCTAGAATCGGACGTCGGTGTACTGCTAGCAGAGTGGCCGCAAGTACTTGGCTGTGACACACCTAATTCTACACCTTCATTCCTCTCAGTGCAGGTTTCAGAGAGGACTAAAGGTATAGTGGGGTTGGAGATCCCAGCTGATGCGGTGCAAGGACAGGTCCGCTTTGTTCTTTGGTGTGGGTCTTTAAGGTAGGCTTGCCAACGAGCTGCATGGCAGGTCAACATATGTCTGGTCAGGCATGTGGTGCCCAAGCGGCTGATGTTTTGGCCACGCGATATACGCTTGAGACAAATGTTGCAAACAGCAGCTGTGCGATCTGATGCACTCACCTCAAAAAAGGCCCACACCAAAGAACTTTTTGAATGACGGGCAGAGGCAGCGCCCTGCACAGGCGGAGCTCTGCGGTGTGATTCCATCGGTGTGCTGCCCTTACGCTGGCCACCCAAGGGCATCCTGCCTCGTTGGAGATGTGCCTCCTCCTCATCCTCCTCCTCCTCCTCCTCTCTCCTATTAGGCACCCACGTGGAGTCAGTGACCTCATCATCCCCTCCCTCCTCATCACTGGAGCCAATCTGGCAGTATGCTGCAGCTGCTGGAACATGACTGCCAGATTGGTGTCCTTCTTGAGCATCCCCTCTCTCTGCTCTCACGCTACTGCCTTCCTCTAGCTGGGTTTCATCATCAGACCCTTCGAAACGCTGGGCATCCTCCTGGAGCATGTACCCAACACTGTGCTCAAACAGTTCGGGGGACTCCTCAGGAGGACATGGTTGGTCTAGGGAAGGAGTGACTGATGATGACATTGATACCAGGGAAGAGGACGCTTTGGCAGCTGCTTTGCCAGTACCCTGAGCCTGGGTGAGAGAGGATGAGGAGGATGAGGAGGGCTTGGTCATCCACTCTACCAAGTCTTCAGCATGATGTGGCTCAACATGTCCAGCTGCCGAAAAGAAGGACAAGCGTGTCCCATGGCCATGTGCTGATGACAATGCACCGCGTCCACGACCAGCACTGTTGCCCCCAGACACAGAGCCTGCTTGCCCTCTTTTATTGGCTCCTGACTGTCTGCCTCTCCTTGTTTGCCTTCCAGACATTCTAATAGATGGCCTGCAGGGAGATGGGAAAAACAGCAATAAGGGCTAGCTTCAGGTGTATACTGTGCAGGAGGCTTAGCAACAATGACACTGACACTGTCCCCTGCCTATCCTTCTGTGTCCCTAAACACAAGGATTTGCAATATGCTTCAGCAAGATTGGTTTAGCACAGAATGGTACACTGACACTTTCCCTCACTGAGTGTCCTTCTCTGTCCCTAAACACAAGGATTTGCAATATGCTTCAGCAAGATTGGTTTAGCACAGAATGGTACATTGACACTTTCCCTCACTGAGTGTCCTTCTCTGTCCCTAAACACAAGGATTTGCAATATGCTTCAGCAAGATTGGTTTAGCACAGAATGGTACACTGACACTTTCACTCACTGAGTGTCCTTCTCTGTCCCTAAACACAAGGATTTGCAATATGCTTCAGCAAGATTGGTTTAGCACAGAATGGTACACTGACACTTTCCCTCACTGAGTGTCCTTCTCTGTCCCTAAACTCAAGGATTTGCAATATGCTTCAGCAAGATTGGTTTAGCACAGAATAGTACACTGACACTTTCCCTCACTGTCCTTCTCTGTCCCTACAAACAAGGTTT
Source organism: Rana muscosa (assembly GCA_029206835.1). Taxonomy (NCBI): domain Eukaryota; kingdom Metazoa; phylum Chordata; class Amphibia; order Anura; family Ranidae; genus Rana; species Rana muscosa. Next base: position 213,722,425 of record JARGYO010005626.1, read on the forward strand.
AGCACAGAATAACACACTGACACTCTCCCTACCTATTCTTCTCTGTCCCTAAACACAAGGAATCCAGGATTAGTAAAGAAAAAAAATGACACTGTCCCTGCCTTCTCTTTCCCTGCTCCAGAACACACTACACAATGCCGCCGTGCTGGCGGCCTTTTATAGTGTGGGGCGTGTACTAAATCCCCTCATCAATAATTGGCCACAGGCATCCTGCCTGTGGCCAATCATTGCTCTCCTCGCTGCCGGCCCTGTGATTGGCCAAGCATGCGGGGTCACAGTGCATGCTTGGCCAATCACAGCGCCTGGATGACACCGCGATGGCGTAGTGCATTGTGGGCCGTTCGCGTCACTCGAATTTGGCGCGAACGGCCCAAATCGTTTGTTGTTCGCCGAACGATCGAAGAACTATTTACTGTTTGTTTGATTCTGAACTCAACATGTTAGTTGAAAGATGCTGATGTCATCACTAAGAATAAGCTCCAGCGTGTTCGCATAGAACACGTGCAGAGCCCGCCAGGAAGTCGGCACGGCGCTGCGCTAATCACAGGCAGGGAGACATTTCCCGATCTCTGCAGCCGAGCATCGGGACAATGTCTCCCTGCCTGTGATTAGCGCAGCGCGGTGCCAACTTCCTGGCGGGCTCTGCACGTGCTCTATGCGAACCCGCCGGAGCTCATCCTTAAGCCCCATACACACGGTCGGACTTTTGGCCAACAAACTTCATTTTGAGCAAGTTGGACCAAAAATCCGACCGTGTGTACGCTCCATCGGACAAACTTTTTTGTTTTTTGTTTGTTTTCATCGGACAAAAGTTGGGTCTGCAAACGGACAAACTTTTGCCCAACTAAAGTCAGATGGAGCAAAGTCTGACCGTTTGTACAGAAAACCATCGGACTTTTGTCCGATGGACAAAACAAATAATGTTAAATTCAACCAACAATAGCAGAAGTTGACCAAAGGGTGGCAGTAAAGAGCAGAAAAGAGCAGAAAAACCACGTGATGTTGAAAAAAGTTTTGGGAAAGTTTGCAGAAAAGTCCTGTGGTGTGTATGCTATGGGTGTGCCCGGCCAACTCCGTTCGGACAAAAATCCAAGGAAAAGTCAGATGGAAGTCCGACCGTGTGTATGGGGCTTTAGTCATCACCCCCAGACACCTGTCTGTTGTTATGCAAATGGATCTAGGATAGATTCTAAGGGCTTTTTCATTGTGGCTTGTGGTAATTAACTCTGCTATTGTGGGAGGGAGTTCTGTGTTAATGTTGATTGTGTCTTCTGAGCTACAAGGCGGCATGTCTAGCCTAAATGTCTCTAAGCCAGGCTGCTAAAAGGAATTAGGTAATTAGCATGTTAATTAGGTCTGGTCACAGGTGTATTTCCAGAGAAATATGATGCACCTCCTCTTTTAACTGTGAATAAAACTTGTGGTCTTTAGAATAAAGATTGTCAGTCCTGCTTAAACCTCAAGACAGAGCTTTGTCTCGTTATTGAGGGAGAATTATTTGTATGGGGTCTTATTCGGCTGATTGCAGTGTCTGGTAGCTTCCTTGTGTTCGGGAATGAAATATCTTAAACGGCTTTAACCCCTTTCATACTTGGGGTGCCGTTACATACAGTATCTCAGAAAAGTAAGTACACCCCTCACATTTGTGTAAATATTTTCTTGTATCTTTTCATGTGACAACACTGAAGAAATGACACTTTGCTACAATGTAAAGTAGTGAGTGTACAGCTTGTATAACGGTGTAAATTTCCTCTCCCCTCAAAATAACTCAACACACAGCCATTAATGTCTAAACCACTGGTAACAAAAGTGAGTACACCCCTAAGTGAAAATGTCCAAATTGGGCCCAATTAGCGATTTTCCTTTCCGGGTGTCATGTGACTCGTTAGTGTTACAATGTCTCAGGTGTGAATGGGGAGCAGGTGTGTTAAATTTGGTGTTATCGCTCTCACTCTCTCATACTGGTCACCGGAAGTACAACATGGCACCTCATGGCAAAAAACTCTCTGAGGATCTGAAAAATATTATTGTTGCTCTACATAAAGATGGCCGAGGCTATAAGAAGATTGCCAAGACCCTGAAACTGAGCTGCAGCACGGTGGCCAAGACCATACAGCGGTATAACAGGACAGGTTCCCCTTAGAACAGGCCTCGCCATGGTCCACCAGAGAAGTTGAGGTCACATGCTCAGCGTCATATCCAGAGGTTGTCTTTGGGAAATAGACGTATGAGTGCTGCCAGCATTGCTGCAGAGGGTGAAGGGGTGGGGGGAGAGGCAGCCTGTCAGTGCTCAGACCATACGCCGCACACTGCATCAAATTGGTCTGCATGGCTGTCGTCCCAGAAGAAAGCCTCTTCTAAAGATAATGCACAAGAAAACCCGCAGACAGTTTGCTGAAGACAAGCAGACTAAGGACATGGATTACTGGAACCATGTCCTGTGGTCTGATGAGACCAAGATAAACTTATTTGGGTCAGATGGTGTCAGGCGTGTGTGGCGGCAACCAGGTGAGGAGAACAAAGACAAGTGTGTCTTCCCTACAGTCAAGCATGGTGGTGGGAGTGTCATGGTCTGGGCAGTGGCGTCACTAGGGTTGGTGTCACCCGGTGCAGTGAAAAATATTGTCACCCCCCCCCCCCCAGCAGGACAGGCAGTAGGGCATTACTCGCCTCTCACGTCTCCGTCCCCCCAGCCTACCGCAGTGCTAATTGATAGTGTCACCCAGGGCCTTTTTCTCAGGGAAAAGGTGCAGGAACTCAACCACGCTCCACACCTTTCCCCAAAGTAGGGGGTGGGGGGTTGAACATGCCACAGCAATTGGGTGTGGGAGGGTCCTGATGGGTCATTAAATGAGGGTGCTACATACAGAGTGCAGAGTTTAGGGTGCAGGGTGCAGCATTCAGGTGGGTGCAGGGTGCAGAGTTCAGGTGGGTGCAGGGTTCAGAGTGCAGGTGGGTGCAGGGTGCAGAGTGCAGGTGGGTACAGGGTGCAGGTGGGTACAGGGTGCAGAGTGCAGGAGGGTGCAGGGTGCAGGTGGGTACAGGGTGTAGTGTGCAGGTGGGTACAGGGTGCAGAGTGTAGGTGGGTACAGGGTGCAGAGTACAGGTGGGTGCAGGGTGCAGGTGGGTACAGGGTGCACGTGAGTACAGGGTGCAGAGTGCAGAGCGCAGGTTGGTGCAGAGTGCAGGTGGGTGCAGAGTGCAGGTGAGTACAGGGTGCAAGTGGATACGGGGTGCAGATGGGTACAGGATGCAGGTGGGTACATGGTGCAGAGTGCAGGTGGGTACAGGGTTCAGAGTGCAGGTGGGTACAGGGTGCAGAGTGCAGGTGGGTACAGGGTGCAGAGGGGTGCAGGTGTGTACAGGGTGCAGAGTGCAGGTGGGTGCAGGGTGCAGGTGAGTGCAGGGTGCAGGTGGGTACAGGGTTCAGAGTGCAGGTGGGTACAGGGTTCAGAGTGCAGGTGGGTACAGGGTGCAGGTGGGTACAGGGTGCAGGGTGCAGGTGGGTACAGGGTGCAGAGTGCAGGTGGGTACAGGGTGCAGAGGGGTGCAGAGTGCAGGTGGGTACAGGGTGCAGAGGGGTACAGAGTGCAGGTGGGTGCAGAGTGCAGGTGGGTACAGGGTGCAGGTGGGTGCAGGTGGGTGCAGGGTGAAGATGGGTGCAGGGTGCAGATGGGTGCAGAGTGCAGATGGATGCAGAGTGCAGGTGGGTGCAGAGTGCAGGTGGGTGCAGGGTGCATGTGGGTGCAGGTGGGTGCAGGGTGCAGATGGGTGCAGGTGGGTGCAGGGTGCAGATGGGTGCAGAGTGCAGGTGGGTGCAGAGTGCAGAGTTCAGTAGCTGATTGAGCTGGCTGGACATATATATATACTATCTATAGCTGTGTCTAGCAGACCACCTTGCACCCCCCCTTTCCTTATCATACTTGCACAGCAACCTCACCTTGTCACCTTGGGCTGGGCCGGCGGTGGACACCAGAACACCCCCCCCCCTCGCAAGCTCATGTCACCCTTCCCTCCCGCCTGTACTCACACCTGTTGGCTGTTCTGAATCTGGGCGCCAGTGGCAGCTGGAGTCTGGAGAGGAGAGGAGGGCAGCGTCACAAACAGCATGCATCCGCGCCGCCAGGGCGGAGATAGAAGTGTGTGGAGTGGAGTGAGTGACGTCACATCATCATGTCAGCAGTGCCAGCGTGAGATGTGACAGGCTGAGACTCGCTGAGTAGGGTAGGGAGGAGGAAGAAGAGAAGGAGGACACACACCAGGCACGGCCGCGGCGCTGGAGGTGTTTCAGCGGGCTGCGGAGTGTAAAAAAAAACAATACCAGGGCTTTGACTTTCCTCACCGCCGTTCTTTTGAATGGCAAGAACGCGGTGACATCATGGACTAAGACGAGCATGCGCTCGTCACATTCGATGCCGTCGCCGCCATCTTGCTTCACCCTACACTACCCTTGTAAGCTACCGCACATGCGTCAAAGTCTCATCGAGCATGCGCGGCTTACCTAGGGACAGGTAAGCATGTAGCCTCGTACACACGCACGGTTTTCTCGTCGGGGAAACAGGCCGATGAGAATCCCGACGAGAAAATAGAGAGCAGGTTCTCTATTTTTCTCGTCGAGATTCCCGGCAGTTTTCCCGACGACAAACCATACACACCAACGGTTTTCTCTGCAAAAAGCTCTCCCAGCAGTTTTCTTGCAGAGAAAACCAGTCGCGTGTACGAGGCTTAAGTGTCAGATCGACTATCACAGTCCCATTATAAGTTGCTGATCGCCGCCATAACTAGTATTTGAAAAAAAAAAAAATCCAATATATAAACTATAGTTTGTAGATGCTATAAATGTTACGCAAACCAATAACTATACAATCATTGGAATTTTTTTTTTAACCACCAACATGTAGCAGAATAAATTTATGAAGAAATTTGATTTTTTTTTCATTTTTTTAATTGGATATGTTTTATAGCAGAAAGTAACAAAAAAAATGTTTTTTTTTTTTTACTTTTGTTCTTTTTTCTTTTATATAATAAAAATTGAAGAAGAAAAAAACCCCAGAGGCATCAAATACCACCAAAAGAAAGCTCAATTTTTGTTTAAAAAAAAAGTATAAATATAATTTGGGTACAGCGTTGCATGACCGCGCAATCGTCAGTTAAAGTAGCGCAGTGCTGAATAGCAAAAAATGGCCTGGTCATGACGGAGGTAAAACCTTCCAGAGTTGAAGTGGTTAAAAACAAAAGAGTGATTTGGTAAATCATTTCATTATGGACCACTAGATGGAGCTGAGGATCATAAGAACAAAATAACTAATCCTTAGCTCCATCTAGTGGCCATAGTGAGGTGTTTTTCTTAACCCCTCTTGTCTGGTCCCAGAGACACAACAGGGAGTAAAGCTGCCCATACATTGTACAAATTTTGTCCAGTTCCTGAGGAACCGCTCAATGAATGTCCCTAGGTAAGTTAAGTTCAGCTTGGCAGAAATTCCAAGAGCAAGTGCTGGACTGGTTGGGTAATCTTCTTAATAAAATGTCCATACAGCCCATATGTTATGGTGTATGTGTATGTCTGACAGTTTGGACCAAGACTGAGAGTGGTGCAGTGGCGTAGCGTGGGGGGTGCGAGGGGGGCCTAGGCCCCGGGCGCAACATTTGGGGGGGGCGCAATCCCGCGCCGGTGTCACCCTAGCTCTATAAATCATATTTTTTTTTTGTGACCCCGCACCGCTCCGGCCGCCATCTTTATTCTCAGGCCGGCCCCTGGCGCCCTGTGATTGGGCGAAAGGGGTCATGTGGCCTGTCCTTAATCACGGGGGAGCGGGGCTGTCTTCTCCTCCTCCTCCTCCTCCTCTCCGGCCCAGGTCACCAGGTCCGCGGCGCGGTGGCAGGCAGGCAAGGCAGTCTGTGGCCAGCCGCCGCCGCCATCATCATCATCTCCTCCTCCTCCCTCTCCGATCATGTCCCCGGCGCAGCAGCAGGCAGTCTGTGGCTGCCATCATCATCATCTCCTCCTCCTCTCCGGCCGGGTCTCCCGATCGTGTCCCCGTCAGGACAGGCAGTCCAGCGAGCAGTGTGACAGGCGGCAGAGCAGATGGAAGAAAAAAAGGTAAGAGACTCACTCTGCCTGGGGGGAGTAGATATGGTCTGGGGAGAGGGAGCAGCCAGAAAGTTTGTGTATAATGTATTGTGTATTGTGTATTGTGTATAATGTATTGTGTATAATGTATTGTGTATAATGTATTGTGTATAATGTATAATGTATTGTGTATAATGTATTGTGTATTGTGTATAATGTATTGTGTATTGTGTATTGTGTATAATGTATTGTGTATAATGTATTGTGTATTGTGTATAATGTATTGTGTATAATGTATTGTGTATAATGTATAATGTATTGTGTATAATGTATTGTGTATTGTGTATAATGTATTGTGTATAATGTATTGTGTATTGTGTATTGTGTATTGTGTATAATGTATTGTGTATAATGTATTGTGTATTATGTATTGTGTATAATGTATTGTGTATAATGTATTGTGTATTGTGTATAATGTATTGTGTATTGTGTATAGTTATAATGTATTGTGTAGCGGTCAGTGTGTAGAGTATTGTGTAGCGGTCAGTGTATTGTATTGTGTAGTGTAGTGTATTGTGTAGCGGTCAGTATGTAGTGTATTTAATAGTCTATTGTGTAGCGGTCAGTATGTAGTATATTGTATTGTGTAGCGGTCAGTATGTAGTGTATTGAATAGTGTATTGTGTAGCGGTCAGTATGTAGTGTATTGAATAGTGTATTTGTGTAGCGGTCAGTGTATTGTATTGTGTAGTGTATTGAATAGTGTATTTGTGTAGCGGTCAGTATGTAGTGTATTGTTTTGGTCTGTGGGTAGAGTATTGTGTAGCGGTCAGTGTATTGTATTGTGTAGTGTATTGAATAGTGTATTTGTGTAGCGGTCAGTATGTAGTGTATTGTTTTGGTCTGTGGGTAGAGTATTGTGTAGCGGTCAGTGTATTGTATTGTGTAGTGTATTGAATAGTGTATTGTGTAGCGGTCAGTATGTAGTGTATTGTTTTGGTCTGTGGGTAGAGTATTGTGTAGCGGTCAGTATGTAGTGTATTGAATAGTGTATTGTGTAGCGGTCAGTATGTAGTGTATTGAATAGTATATTGTGTAGCGGTCAGTATGTAGTATATTGTTTTGGTCTGTGGGTAGAGTATTGTGTAGCGGTCAGTATGTAGTGTATTGTGTAGCGGTCAGTGTAGTGTATTGTGTAGCGGTCAGTATGTAGTGTATTGTGTAGCGGTCAGTGTATTGTATTGTGTAGTGTATTGTGTAGCGGTCGGTATGTAGTGTATTGAGTAGTGGTCTGTGGGTAGTGTATAGTGTATTATGTAGAGGTCAGTATAGGAATCAGGTAGGTCAGTGTGTAGTGGGCGATGTAGGAATCAGGTAGGTCAGTACTATTGGAGGAAGGGAAGGGACTTGGAGAGTGCGAAAAGTCCGCAGGTTAGGGGGACGCAAATTACTTGCCTTGCCCCGGGTGCTGACAACCCACGCTACGCCCCTGGAGTGGTGGCCTAGAGGAGGAAGGTCCACCTTGAGAAAAGATGGTCCGCAACTCCTTGTTTGCTCTCTAAAATCTCCCAAATGTATTGATCCTCCATAAAAGACATAGACCGCAGATGTAAACGTGTTTCAGTCTTGCGGGCCTTGTTCACTACAAAGGAAGGTCCACCTGCCTGGCGGTGGAAAGAAGGTTCTATTGGGTGGATGTGCTGGGCGACCTGGGCCCCCATATCTCCTGGGCCTCGCATGTTGAGCGGGACACCTGTGAACTAGGCCTAGAACCAATGGCATCGGAGAGGTGTGATTCCCCACATGGCCCCAGGGTAGGAACCTTGGTGCTGGAACTGCCTTAACAACTCGCCACAAGGGGGCGCTAAAAACTGAGTGCTCTACAGGCTGATAGGAGGTGTGTGATAACAATGGAGCTTGCAAATGAGTTGAGATACACACTGTGCAGAATTAGTTGTATTAATTCCCTCAACATTTACATAATTTTTGACAAAAAAATTTAGGCAAAAATTTGATTACTTCGGGGTATCTTCCAATGGGGACACCTGCCCTGGTGACAGCTAATTGTAAGAAACAATAAGTTCACACTACCGCGACTTGGGATCCGACTTGTGACGCCCCAAGTCGCGCGACATGAGAAATTCAATTGAAGTGAATGAGAGCCGTCTTAATGTACACTACTGCAGTCGCTCCGACATCAGAAAAGGTTCCTGTACTACTTCAATCCGACTTCTAGGCGACTTGTACCCATTGATTTCAATGGAAGTCGCCTCCAAATTCGGATCTCCTGTCTTAACTGAAGCAACTTTACAGCAAGAGAAAATAGTTTTGGCAAACCCCTCCCTCCCCCTCCCTCCTACAGAGCTGATTATTCTTTGATTGGCCACTGGCAAAGTCATCTGTCCTGGAGGCGACTTGAAGTCGCGTTGTAAGTCGCTCCAAGTCGCGCTGAAGTCGCACTGAAGTCACCTCGCAAAGTCGCGCTGGAAGTCGTGTTGTCCCTGTGTGAACCGCCACTCACTGTGTGAATGCCTGAGCAGCTATCACAAATAATCTCAGTAATCTGTCTAATAGCTGTTATTTCTAGAGCGTCAGCTCCATCTAGTGGCCAAAATGCATTTTTTTTCCTAAGTACCACACGCTGGAAAATGAAGCATTATGGCTGTGACGGGAGTCGCTTTGGGCGAGGGGCTTGTGGAAACCAGCTTCTCTTGGAGAGCACTGGAATCTCCTTGTCCTGCTCCCCAGGCCTCTCCTATGCGTAAGTTACGCTGTGTCTATTAGGGGCACAGGGTGACCGAGAACCCCAGTCTGATCTGTACTAATCGGACTCACTGTACAACCACACTGGACTGTTGTGTGTGTCTATCTATCTATCTATCTATCTATCTATCTATCTATATATATATATATATATATATATATATATATATACAGGGCTTTTTTTCTCAGGGAATAGGTGCAGGTACTCCCCCCTTCTGAATCACCCCTTGTCTCCACCTCCTACCCGCCTTCGAGCACTGTCCCTTGGTTCCACCCACTACCCACCTCTCAATACCACCCCTTTTAAGGTATACAGAAGCAAGTAATTTGTATGGAATTTACACTGATAACAAGAAAAGCAATAAAATAGACCCCCTGCAGCCAACAACAATAGACCCCCAGCAACCATAGATCATCCACTGGCAACAATAAACCTTCCCAGCAACACTAGACCCCCTACAACAATAGATCCCCCCAGTGACTTTAGTACCTCCAGCAGCCAACATCAATAGACCCTCCAGCACACTCTAGTACCCCTTTCCATTGCATACATTCTGTGCTGGAGGTTCCAGAACTGCATTTCCCCCGGCTTCCCCAGCTGAAAAAAAGCCCTGTATATATATATATATTGTATATTGTCTCATACTGTTGTGGACTCTTTGCTGGGTCGTTTGGGGTGTGGCTGTATTCCATTGGTCTATTGTGTCTGTCTGCCTTTGGAGAAAAGCATTATGGGATGTGTATGTGTGTTTGCTGTGAGGAGGGAGGAGGGAATTCCTCCAACAGCTCTCCCTGCTGATTAGACAGTCTACCTCACCCTGAATGCAAAGAGAGAGGGGATTGTCCTGAGTGTTACCTGTGTACCTGGGTTTCAATAAACAGTTCATGTTCAGCAGCCAAAACGAGTCCTGCCTAGTTCTTGGTTGCAAGCGGTTGGAATATCTGTATTCAGACTGGGAGGAAGCGGTATTAGGTATATGATGGAAGCACTCAAGCGGAGTGTGGGAAGTGATTCTGTGACAATGGCCACTAGTTGGATCTGATGATCATAGGAATTACACATACACATACACAGATTACAGAGATTATTCATGACAGCTGTGTGATTTTTTTTTTTATAAATAGACCCCAGTGAGTCCACTATAATTAGATGAAGTATGCTGAGAAGACATGGAAGGAAGAGAAGGGAACACTTACTGGAGGATCCAACGTCTGACAGCTGGGCTCAGCCTTGTCCTGCCTGGATCCAGAATATAAAGCTGTGCAGTTCTTCATTACCTGAGAGAAATCACACATCGGATGAGGTTCATGGTCATTATTATTCAGCTAACGGTCTGAAAAATCTATGAAATGCAGGCAAAACGCACACAGTTCTTCATTCAAAGTCTGCAACAAGTTAAAAATTCTCAGCAGGATAAAACGTTTAGGAGATGTCCTTTATTTTTTGACTAGAGATCAACCAATCTGGGTTGATCTGCTGGAATCGGTGAACATGCCTGTTCTGCCTCCAGCAGGAGATTCATGAAACTGTTCTCATTGCAATATTACATTTGGCCACTAGATGGAGCCCGTAAAAAATTTACTATAAATGTAATATTCATTTGCTTTGCTAACACACCTGGGTGGACTGCGAGTGCAATGGCAATCGCTCGCAGTTCATCTATTTAGATCCTAGGGCACAGCTATATATTGTGGATCCTATGGCTCTAATCAGGTGCTTCAAAAGCACCCCCGCTGCTGTAATTCAGGCTCCCGGAACCCGAAAAGGGGGGTGGCTACCAGTGGCGGTGCATCCATAGAGGGCGCAGGAGCGCCGCCCCCTCTCTCCTGCTCCGCTCTAATTACCAATAGATAGATTCATGCATTGCATGAATCTATCTATTGTTGCCGCTGCCGCCCCCTATTTATGTGCCCGGCCCCTTGTCGGGGCACCAAGCATATGAATTACAGCGGCAGTTGTGTTTTGGAAGCGCCTGATTAGAGCCAGAGGCTCTAATAGGCTTCAAGATTAGAGCCTGCGGGCTCTAATAGGCTTCCAAAATGGTAAGCTGTGCGTTCGCTGCGTAAACAGTGCTGTGTTAAGGAAGTGAATACATCGCTTCCCTAACACAGACCTGCCCCTCAGCCAATCAGGTGCACCGGGTCTGGTTACCTGTCACCCGATTGGCTGAAGCGACAGGCGCTGTGATTGGATGCCTATCAGACGTCCAATCACAGCGTCACTGTGTCATAGCAGAAGACGGAAGGAGAAGGGAGCAGACATCGAGGACTCGGAGGACAGCGTTGACCCAAGACAGGTAAGTGCCGGGCAGGGGGGGGGGCACACTGGCGGCATTTGATGGGGCAAACTGGCAGCACACTGGCGGAAATTGATGGGGCAAATTTGGTAGCACACTGGCGGCAATTGATGGGGCAAACTGGCAGCACACTGGCGGCATTTGATGGGGCAAACTGGCAGCACACTGGTGGCATTTGATGGGGCAAACTGGCAGCACACTGGCGGCAATTGATTGGCCAAACTGGCAGCACACTGGTGGCAATTGATGGGCACACTGGCAGCACACTCGTGGCAATTGATGGGGCACACTGGCAGCACACTGGTGGCAATTGATGGGCACACTGGCAGCACACTCGTGGCAATTGATGGGGCACACTGGCAGCACACTGGTGGGAATTGATGGGGCACACTGGCAGCACACTGGCGGCAATTGATGGGGCACACTGGCAGCACACTGGTGGGAATTGATGGGGCACACTGGCAGCACACTGGCGGCAATTGATGGGGCACACTGGCAGCACACTGGCGGCAATTGATGAGGCACACTGGCAGCACACTGGTGGGAATTGATGGGGCACACTGGCAACACTGGCAACAATTGATGGTTACAGTGGCTGCGTTTGATGGCACAGTGAGGCCGCGTTTGATGGGGTTTTTTTTCAGTTTGTTTGCGCCCCCCAAAGAATTTCAAGCACCAGCCGCCACTGGTGGCTACAGTGACCATGGATAGATTCATGCAATGTATGAATCTATCCATAGTACACAGAGGGGGTGGCTGGAGAGAGGGGACTGACACTCAGATTGCTTTTTAGAGGAGCAGCAGTGCACTTGTAAATGGGCCCTTAGTTTCATTCGGGAGGGGCACTCTTAGGGCCCTGCGGTTGAGTTGCGGTTTTACTGCCCCAATCCCTACCCCCTTTAGCCAAAGGTGTACACATGCCGCAGCAGGAATTAAGCTCCCTGTTGCTTTTGGTGCATGCTACCGCCTGCCAATCATGACCTATTCAAGTAAATGGGGTCACTCCGCATGGGACAGGAGCCGGCACTACAGAGGAGGCATCGGCTTTTGCAGCTCTTGTTCTCTACTACAGCTCCAATTTCACAAGTAGTCCCTCTGCAGTGCACTCTGTTTGATGCCCTGGGATGGTGGGTCAGCAAGCCCAGACCGTGATATACTGCCCGGTTCCCTACTGCGCATGCGCGGGTAGTGCGGCGCGCCGTCACTGGTCCCCGCTCTCTCCTGGGAACAGTGTGTTTCCCAGAAGACAGCGGGGGGGATGGGTGACACAGAGGGGCGTGACTCCCGCGGGAGTCGATACCTCATACCCGAAAGTGGTGCAAATACCTGTCTTAGACAGGTATCCGCACCCCGCTTCCCCCTGAAAGGTCCCAAATGTGACACGGGGGGGGGGGGGGGTTACGAAAAGCGGAAGTTCCATTTTTGGGTGGAACTCGGCTTTAACAGAGGCTCAGCAGAGGCTTCCTGCCCTGCGGTGGGGTTACTGGGCACATTCAGCAGGGGGCAGCACCACTAATTCTCAGACTTTCTCTTCTAATAAACTCTGGAAAGGTTCATACATTCCTATGTGGAAGGTAAATTCCCCCATTTACATTTCCCTGCATTGTGCAGCTCATCACCGGGCCGATATCTCTTACTTACCCCGTCCTCCTTAAAGGGACACTCCCCCGGGGTTTCTGCTGACTTCCTGCAAACCGTCTCTTTAATCACAAAGCTTAGTGAATTATTTTCATGGGAATCTGCCTAAAGAAAAGAAAAAATATATATATTATTATTTTATCATTCATATCCAGTCTATTTATCCAAATTCACTTCGCCAATATCTCAGCCCTCGTACCACCCTTGCGAATTATCCCCGTCATTTGTCTAATATGTTTATTCCTTCAGCTCCATCTAGTGTCCATAATGAGGTATTTCACAATTTAAAAAGTCAAAACATTTTCATTCCTTTTTTTTTAAGTAGGGATGCTCCGATCCCGATACCAGGGATGGCAACGCCCCTTTTTTGGGGGGGGGCCCTAAGGTAGCCCAGGTCCCCGGATGGAAACCCCCTTTTTTTTTTTATAATTTTTTTTTTTTTTTTTGTAAGGGGCTCAGAGGTCCCAGAGCCCCGGATGGCAACCCCCTTTTTTCTTTTTTGTTTGCCAGCACCCAAAGCCCCCCCGACCTGAATAATTTGTAAGCACCCCCTGCTTCTGCTCCGATACCAGGGATGGCAACCCCCCTTTTTTTGGGGGGGGGGGCCCTAAGGTAGCCCAGGTCCCCGGATGGAACCCCCCTTTTTTTTTTTATAACATTTTTTTTTTAAATTTATTTTTTATTTTTTTTGTAAGGGGCTCAGAGGTTCCAGAGCCCTGGATGGCAACCCCCCTTTTTTTTTTTTTTGTTCGCCAGCACCCAAAGCCCCCCTGACCTGAATAATTTGTAAGGGGCAGCACCCCCCGCTTCTCAATTCTCGGCAGCCCCCCCACTTCTCAATTTGCAGCGGCAGCACCCCCCCCCCCTGGTTCTTTGCTCCAGGAGGCCCATGCCTGAAGCTGTGTAAGGGGTCCCAAAATTCCTGATGGTGAACCTGCCCGATACCAAGCATTTTCGTGAGTATCGGTACCCAAACACTGACGATCTCGCAAAACCGATGCGATTTGCGTTAATACAAAATGAATGGGCACAATTCTACATAGAATCGCATGCGATTCGAACAGGAATGCAGTGCGATTCCTGACCGAATGGCATGCAATTTCCTCCCCACCGCTCCTGTGTGTGTGTATAGAAAGGGATTAAAGCGCCATCTAGTGGGCAAAAAATGTTAGAACCCACAGTACATATCTGGCCACATGCAAAAAAATCGACATAGGTTACATAGGTTACATAGTTACATAGTTACATAGTTACATAGTTAGTCAGGTTGAAAAAAGACACAAGTCCATCCAGTTCAACCATAAAAAAATAAACAAATATAAAAATAAATATCGTACAATCCCATATACCCAATTCTAGGATAGGTGTCCCGGTCCGCTGATGACAGCAGATCACGGCCGCTGGAGGTGCTCACAGGGCTGTGGTCATAGGTGTGCGCAGCCTATTGCATTAGGGTGTGCACCCCAAAGATTAAACTCATAGTACCGATCACTCACGATGAAAGGGAAGGGGACGGTAAGTTACATATTTACCAGCCCCTTCCCCCACTCATCCTAAAACATCCCCGCAGCAAAAGCTGGAGGGAGAGGAGAGTAGGAATGCCGGAAGCGCTGTGGGGGGAAGGAGGGGGGAACCACGGCAGTAGGGGGAATCTGTGCTGCACAGGGTGATTGGGGTGTGCCTGGGCACACCTGGCACACCCTGTGCACACGCCTATGGCTGGAGGAGATGAAAAGGCGGTCCGCCCCCCAAGCTGACATCACTTCCTCCCTATACCCACGGGGTCCCGGAACTTCTCCTCCAGCCCTGTGAGCACCTCCAGCGGCCCTGATTTGCTATCATTGGCGGACCGGGATACCTATGTAAATTATTTTGCATGTGGCCGGATATGGACTGTGACTTGTAACATTCTTTAAACTGCCCACTAGATGGCGCTTTAGTTCCTTTCTAGACACACAGGAGGAGTGGAAATTGCATGCGATTCGGACAGGAATTGCGCCACATTCCTGTTCAAATTGCATGCAATTCTTTGCAGTGCGATTTACCCAACGTTTTTCGCATTGGAACAAATCGCACCACAAAGTATCGGTACTCGCTGATAAAAAAAACGGTACCAACGCATCTCTATTTTTTAGTTTTGTATTGAGTAGGGATGATTACATCTGACCTCCGGCCTCCCCTTCAGTCTTTCACAGATGTAGCGGCTCCTCTCCTGGACTGAAATGTCTTTCTCGAATTCCACTGCACACTGCGAGCTTCTCACAGTGTGTATTAGAAGCTGCAGCCAGTCAGATAGAGCCCCGCCCCATTTAGCTCCTTCCTTCCCAGCCTGACTGTCCCTGGCTTGGCCCCTTTTTATTGATTGGGTTTAAGTTCTTCCAATCATAGAGGCTCAGCATCACATGTGGGCGTTACCCATGGAAATACAGCCCGCCTAGGAATGCCCACCCCTCCAGACTGACAACCACCCATCAAGGCATTTTGATATTTGCATAACTCCTCCCAAAAGTCAGCCCATTGCCTGCATCAGGACTGAGGACTCTGGAGAGGAGTACTGAGGCCAGGTGCTGTGATGTTTTCAGGGAGCTGTGTACAGCCCCCTGCCGGCCCCTCCCACCAGCCATGATCTGCCTGCATTACATAGAGAAACACAGGAACCCAGTGATGACATCACTGAATCTAAAAATAAGGTATTTATTAAAACATAAAGGATGAACCTTTATTTGGGAGATTTATTCCCCACTGTGTGTCCCAGTGACCCTCCTATGACTTCAACCCAAGAAATGATATACACTATAATGGCGAATACCCATGGACACCTGACCAGCACACTTTGTAGATTGACATCCCATTCTAAAACCATGGCCATTAATATGGAGTTGTCCCCTCTCCCCCATGGCCATTAATATTAAGTTATCCTCTCTCCCCGATGGCTATTAATATGGAGTTGTTCCCTCTCCCCTATAGCCATTAATATGGAGTTGTCCCCTCTCCCCCATGGCCATTAATATGGAGTTGTTTCCTCTCCCCCATGGCCATTAATATGGAGTTGTCCCCTCTCCCCCATGGCCATTAATATAGAGTTGTTCCCTCTCCACCATGGCCATTAATATGAAGTTGTCCCCTCTCCCCTATGGCCATTAATATGGAGTTGTCCTCTCTCCCCCATGGCTATTAATATGGAGTTTTCCCCTCTCCCACATGGCCATTAATATGGAGTTGTCCCCTCTCCCACATGGCCATTAATATGGAGTTGTCAACTCTCCCACATGGCCATTAATATGGAGTTGTTCCCTCTCCCCCATGGCCATTAATATGGAGTTGTTCCCTCTCCCCCATGGCCATTAATATGGAGTTGTTCCCTCTCCCACATGGCCATTAATATGGAGTTGTCCCCTCTCCCCCATGGCCATTAATATGGAGTTGTCCCCTCTCCCCCATGGCCATTAATATGGAGTTGTACCCTATCCCCCATGGCCATTAATATGGAGTTGTCCCCTCTCCCACATGACCAATAATATGGAGTTGTTCCCTCTCCCCCATGGCTATTAATATGGAGTTGTCCCCTCTCCCACATGGCCATTAATATGGAGTTGTCCCCTCTCCCACATGGCCATTAATATGGAGTTGTCCCCTCTCCCCCATGGCCATTAATATGGAGTTGTCCCCTCTCCCACATGGCCATTAATATGGAGTTGTTCCCTCTCCCCCATGGCCATTAATATGGAGTTGTTCCCTCTCCCCCATGGCCATTAATATGGAGTTGTTCCCTCTCCCACATGGCCATTAATATGGAGTTGTCCCCTCTCCCCCATGGCCATTAATATGGAGTTGTTCCCTCTCCCCCATGGCCATTATTATGGAGTTGTTCCCTCTCCCCCATGGCCATTATTATGGAGTTGTTCCCTCTCCCCCATGGCCATTAATATGGAGTTGTTCCCTCTCCCACATGGCCATTAATATGGAGTTGTCCCCTCTCCCCCATGGCCATTAATATGGAGTTGTCCCCTCTCCCCCATGGCCATTAATATGGAGTTGTTCCCTCTCCCCCATGGCCATTAATATGGAGTTGTTCCCTCTCCCACATGGCCATTAATATGGAGTTGTCCCCTCTCCCCCATGGCCATTAATATGGAGTTGTTCCCTCTCCCCCATGGCCATTATTATGGAGTTGTTCCCTCTCCCCCATGGCCATTAATATGGAGTTGTTCCCTCTCCCCCATGGCCATTAATATGGAGTTGTTCCCTCTCCCCCATGGCCATTAATATGGAGTTGTTCCCTCTCCCCCATGGCCATTAATATGGAGTTGTTCCCTCTCCCCCATGGCCATTAATATGGAGTTGTCCTCTCTCCCCCATGGCCATTAATATGGAGTTGTCCCCTCTCATCCATGGCCATTAATATGGAGTTGTTCCCTCTCCCCCATGGCCATTGATATGGAGTTGTTCCCTCTCCCCCATGGCCATTATTATGGAGCTGTACTCTCTCCCCCATGGCCATTATTATGGATATGTCCTCTCTCCGTCATAGCCATTATTATGGAGTTGTTTCCCCCCCTCCTATGGTCACTATGATGGAGTTGTCCCCCCTTCCCCAATGGCCATTAACATGGACTTGCCCTCTCCCCCATGGCCATTAATATGGAGTTGCCCTCTTTGTGGTTATAACATCCTCCACTCTTCAGGGAAGGCTTTCCACAAGATTTCAGAGGGTGTCTTTTGGAATTTGTGTCCATTTGTGAGGTCAAGTACTGATGTTGAACGAGAAGACCTACAGTAGCTCACTTCTGGCTTTCCAATTCATCCCAAAGGTGTTCAGTAGGGTTGAGGTCAGGGCTCTGTGCAGGACACTGGAGTTCCTCCACACCAAACTGGTGAAACCATGTCTTTATGGAGCTGGCTTTGTATAAAGGAGCACATTCATACTGGAACAGAAAAAAGTCCTCACCAAACTGTTACCACGAGGTTGAAAGATCACAATTACCTACAATGTCTTTGTACGTTGAAGTATTACCAGGACCCTTCACTGGAGACCCCTGAACTTCATCATTTGGAGGGGTCCACATAGTTTTGGCCATACAGTAAGTGTGATGGTCAGGTATCCACGGTTTGGAAAATCAAGTGCTCAGAGGTCTGCGTGTATGCTGATATTACAGCTCGTAATTTGCTGCATAGGGTCACAGCTGTGCGCACATCTGCAGGTGTTGGTGACCGTGCTAATAAGCGTGCATTTCCAGTGCTAGCTTTGGCGCCAAATGCCCTTTAAATTGGAGCACCACTGAGGAGAGTTGAATAGTGATCATCAGCTCCTGCGACCTGACCTGTATTCGGCTTTTCTGTGTTTGACCCGACTTGCCGCCTGACTTTGCCAGATGAAGATCTCGTGTTGCTGACCCTGACTTTTGTTTCCTGACTACATCTTCTGCCTGCTGTTTTGGTATTTTTGCTGCTCATCTTTTTCTTAACTTTATCCTGGACTTTGACCCTAAACTTCCTTCTGAATTGGTACCTCTGCTTTTCGTCTATTTTTGACCTCATCCTAGACTTTCACCTTGCTCCTGCATCAGAATTTTTCTCTCTGCTGCCCATCAGTTATCAACCATGGCCTGGACTTTGACCTTAATTGTGCTTCTGAATTGATACCCTGGCCTGGTACATTTTACTGCCCATCTGTTACCAACCTTGGCTTGGGCTTTGACCTTGCTCCTCTGGTACCTCTGCTTCCCATCTACAGTATTATTGACCTTGTCCTAGACCAGGGGTGCCCAACCAGTGGCCCGAGGGCCACATGTGGCCCACGGAGCCTTCTGATGTGGCCCGCAACCTCCTGCTTTTGGAAAGCAGGTTCTCAAGCCATCCCAGAGCAACAGTGTTTTGAATGAAGCCAGCGGTAGAGGAAGCAAGTGGCTGCGGGGGGAGCAGAGCTGCATATGTCGATGCTTCCTGTATAGCGCCGGCTCCTGTCACAGGTGGAGTGATACCAAATGCATTCTGCCTGGGACAGCAACAGCCGGCGATACCTGAAAGGAAGACGGTTATTAAAGGTACGTTTATTACTAAAATCAGTGTAAATATGGGCAAATCTGTTCTGCAGTGGTTACTGGGCTGCTTTCAAACTGATCCGCAGGTGCAGCGCAGTGCACCTTCGGGTTACCTGCACTGTCATAGACTTCTGTTATTATCTGCGGGTTTGGTGCACTTTCAAAAAGTGCACCACACCTGTAGGATATAATAGACACCAATGGCAAAGTGCAGCTAACCAGCAGGAAAGCCACAGGTGCACTGCGCTGCACTAGACATGTACACTGCCCAAAAAAATAGTTTTTTTCGTTTTTTAATTTTTCTTGCTTTTTTTCGGAAAGTCGGAAATTCGGGAAATTCGAAAAATTTATTTTCGTTTTTTTTTCGTTTTTTTGCTTTTTTCGGAAATTTGGAGATTCGAAAAATCGGGAAATTCGAAAAATTTGTTTTTGTTTTTTTCGTTTTTTTTTTTTGCTTTTTTCGGAAATTCGAAAAATTTGTTTTTCCGATTTTTGGAAATTCGAAAATTCGAAAAATTCCGAATTCCGAATTTCATGAATTTCCGAAAGAAGCAAAAAGACCAAAAAAACTAAATCGGAAAATTTCCCAGTTTCGAATTTTAGGTTTTCGAATTTTAGATTTTCGAATTTTGCAATTTTGAATTTTCGAAATCCGAAAATTCGTAAATTGAAAAATTCGTAAATCCGAAAATTCGGAAATTGAAAAATTCGGAAATTCGTAAATTCAAAAATTCGTAAATTGAAAAATTCTGAAATTCGGAAATTGAAAAATTCTGAAATTCGGAAATTCGAAATTTCGGAAATCCGAAAATCCGAAAATTAGTAAATTTATAAATTCGGAAATTCTAAATTTCGGAAATTCTAAATTTCGGAAATCCGAAAATTCGGAAATTGAAAAATTCGGAAATTTTGGAATTAACGAATTTCTCGAAATTCAGGAAAAACTAATTAGAAACTAAACAAATTGCACATGTCTACGCTGCACCATCGGTGTGGGTATACTGCAGTGTGAAGCAGCCTTAAGCCCCTTTCACATGATCGGTTCAACCAACGGGGACCCTCCATTTACCACTATGGAGTGGCAGATGTAAACAAACTTGTGTCCATTTGCACCATCCTACCTCTAATCCGATCCACAAAGAAATAAAACAGAAGGGGATCCATCCCCTTCAATCTAGTTCGGATGGGAGGGCCCACAGAGTAGAGTGGGCCGTGTCTGTGTCCGATTCCCATCTGTTATGGACCTTGGCCTGGACATTGTCCTTGCTCCTGCTTTTAGAATAGGTACCTTTGCTGCCTGTCCATTGTCAACCTTGGCCTGGACTTTGACCTTAAACCTGCATCTGACTTGGTACCTCTGCTGCCTCGCTGTTGCTGACCCTGCTTGCCCTGACAACAATTATTTTCCTCGCACCTGCAAGTTTCTGTGGTCAACCTGTGTACCAGCTTCCAGTGCAGACCTAGACCGAGCATCTCCAGCAACAAAACAGCTTCCAGATTGTCTTCTGCTAGCCTATTGTGTCTGGACCCACTGCAGGCATCCATTCCACTCCTCGCCCTGCTACACTTTGTCTTCAACTCAAGGGGGTACAAGTTCTTGACATCCACAAATGTTTGGCCATATAGCGTACCTGTGGTCACCAGGACAGAAAGCCACAGACGTCAATGATTTTGGCTCTACTAGAAGATGTGTTTTTGCCCACTGGACACAAAGACAAAGAGCAGCCTTACTACATACCTGACTGTGTGAGTCCACCTTGAGAAGCTTGTAGAGAAATCTTGAATTATTCAGTCCTTCATTGAAGAGTTTTATAGAATCCTCCAGTAACTGAGGGTTGAGGGGTCTCCTCAATGGGTGGGAGATGGATGCAGAATACAAGACTGTCATTGCCTGGAACAAGACGCAGATCTGGAAGTAATACCCCATCTCCCGATACTTCATTCACAGACAGACAGAAGATTCACTCGCTCTCCTTGAGTGAAGGAAGCATTATCACTCCCCTGATTTTTATATTGCACAATGCCCAGATGTCACTGTCAGAGCCTTGGCTCTGGGCTTGGCTCTGGGCTCACTGCAAGAAATTGCAGGAAACTTCTCAACAGGAAACAAAAATCGGAAATATTGACTTTGCAGTAAGGAGGTGTCATTCAGAGTCCTCTGGCACGCACAATTGTGTAAATAATAATAAACTCAGGAAAAAGATATTATCAGTGTGAAGGCTGGCAGGTTTCCATAGTGCAGCACTACCCCTGCGAGAGCCGCTGGTTAAATTGGGTCCTCTGCTCCTGTTTCAACCCTGTCTAAGGCCTTTACCTCACTGACACCACCAGTAAATCTGTCTTTGCACTTTAACGGGCCCTCAGGAATCGGACTCACGACTCTATGAAAATAGAAGAATGTATTGGCAAGTCAAAGTTAACCAACATAAGGCATAGCAATTGTAGCATGTAGCACAAGCCTGTGTGTTTTTTTTCCTTGGTTGGCAGAGATCCAGGGAGGGCTGGGTGACTCACAGGCAGCCAGGGGCGTCCGAACAGGACAGACAAACCAAGCAGCTGCTTGGGGCCCCGACTTGTCCTGGGCTCCCAGCAGAGGGCAGCACAGCAGAAAGAGGAGCCAGAGGACTCGAGGAGGCAGCACGGGAGGAGGAGGTAAGACATCCTCCCCGCATATCCACTGTAATATCGTGCGATCATCCCCCCTCTCCCGCGAACAGCGTCAATGTCCCGTGGCAGCCTCCACCCCCCCCGCGCTCAACAACTTAACAAGTCCGCGGTAGCATCACCCCCCCCCCCCGCTCAAAAACTTGGTGTCCTGAAAAAAAAAAATGCCAATGTCAAAATTGTTGTCCATTGTGCTTAATTCCTTCAAACAGCCCTGCAGGCAGCATCACTTAGACCTCCCCCCTACTTATCGAACATACTAGAAACTTCTAGAAGAAAGGGAGAGGAGGTAAGGTGGAGCTGCCTGGAGTATTCATGAGGGCCTTGGCCAATCCCCAACAGATGGGTTGGCAGCAGTGCTGTATTATGGCCTAGGCCGACAAGGCCCAGGCCAAGGGCGGCACTTTGCCACCGCCCCCCCCCCCCCCCCGCGCGCGAACCCCCCCTCCCGCACGGAGAGCCGCACAGCTGAATCCCGGAGCTCAGTGCCACGACAAGTTTCGGCACTGAGCTCCGGTAATTGGTCAGTCTAAGATGCGCTGGCGCGGTCACCCGGGACACCTGCCGCCCGGGGTCCCGCAGCGTCAATCAGCTTTACGAGCAGCCGTCCCTCTCTCTCTCCACTGACATCGCACAGTCAGTCTCCGGCTCCTCCCCCCTCTTGGATCAATGTTCCTGTGTACACAGCCAGGAGGAGGAGCCAAGGAGAGACACAACTTCAGTCAGTGAGAGAGCCGAGAGCCGTGCTGCTGGTATGTGAGACAACGTCAGTGAGAGAGGACACAGGCAGGCAGATAAGAGGTGAACTAATGAAGTGATGGGAGGGGAGAGGGGGTGTGGGGATATGTGCTGGGAAGTGATTTAAGAGGGAAGAAGATATGTGCTAGTGGGGGGTCTGATTCCCCCCCCACTAGCACATATCCTTTGCCCTCCCAAATCACTCCCCAGCACATATCCCCACACCCCCCTCTCCCCCCAAATTAAAAGATGCTCTGCCCCTCCCCACCCTGTCCCCCTGTCCTCATCCCGCCCTGTCCCCCTTTCCTCATCCCACTCTGTCCCCCTGTCCCCATCCCACCCTGTCCCCCTGTCCTCATCCCACCCTGTCCCCCTTTCCTCATCCCACCCTGTCCCTCTGTCCTCATCCCACCCTGTCCCCCTATCCTCATCCCACCCTGTCCCCCTTTCCTCATCCCACCCTGTCCCTCTGTCCTCATCCCACCCTGTCCCTCTGTCCTCATCCCACCCTGTCCCCCTTTCCTCATCCCACCCTGTCCCTCTGTCCTCATCCCATCCTTTCCCCCTTTCCTCATCCCACCCTGTCCCTCTGTCCTCATCCCACCCTGTCCCCCTTTCCACATCCCACCCTGTCCCTCTGTCCTCATCCCACCCTGTCCCTCTGTCCTCATCCCACCCTGTCCTCCTTTCCTCATCCCACCCTGACCCCCTTTGCTCTGCCCCTCCCCACCCTGTCCCCCTGTCCTCATCCCGCCCTGTCCCCCTTTCCTCATCCCACTCTGTCCCCCTGTCCCCATCCCACCCTGTCCCCCTGTCCTCATCCCACCCTGTCCCCCTTTCCTCATCCCACCCTGTCCCTCTGTCCTCATCCCACCCTGTCCCTCTGTCCTCATCCCACCCTGTCCCCCTGTCCTTATCCCACCCTGTCCCCCTGTCCTCATCCCACCCTGTCCCTCTGTCCTCATCCCACCCTGTCCCTCTATCCTCATCCCACCCTGTCCTCCTTTCCTCATCCCACCCTGTCCCTCTGTCCCCGTCCCAACCTGTCCTTATCCCACCTTGTCCCTCTGTCCTCCCATGAAAATGACAGGACGGGTCTTAAAAGGAAGGGGCGTAGTCTTGACAGGAAGGGGTGCGTCATATATAAAGTAGGGGGTGCGCGAGTTTCATCAGGCCTAGGGCAGCACAAAACCTAAATACACCACTGGTTGGCAGGGGGCTTAAATACTTTCGGTCAGCCCGGCTGGGGCAGTGGAGTTCGGGTGGAAGCTGGAGATGGAGTGTTAGCTGTCAGATGCCTTGGAGAGTAAACCTCTAGTCTGGGGGGGGGGACTGTGTTGCTATGGCAATTTCTATAGTGACTTTATGATAATAATATAGAGTTTAGATTTAGTTACAGTGACCCTTCCCCCCCCCCCATTGATATGTCTGGACGTTCTTTGCAGGAAGCAGGAAATGGGTGGGAGGGGCTTGGAAAGGGTTTGGGAGAGACATGTGTGTCTGAACAACAGTTGGTGTTTGGAAGGACAAAGGAAGAAGACATGCCTGCCTGAAGCTGGATAACTTTGAAGACGCTTTTGGGAGTTGGACTGAGCAAGGAACTATGGACATTACATCTTGACCTCTAAGTTGAGTAATTATTTAGTTTACTTAATGTGAATGGTACATGTTGTACATGCTTATATATTTGTAGGCATATATTTTGTAAGCTATAAGTTGTGTTGTATTGTGCATCCTACAGTTGTATGTGCAGATTTTTCCTTGTTGAGTAAAGCATTGATACACTACAGAAGTTTAAGCTTCCTTGATTTTACCACAAGAACTGGGCTCGGGGGTGGAAGGGACCCTTCTCATGTCACACACAGGAGGACACTGCCAGGCAAATCTCAAGGGAGGAAGACAGCCAGATGGGCTGGTGAGTGGCACACAGTCTAGAGGACTGGGAGGCAGCCTGAGAGGACTGGGAGAGAGCAGTCTGGGATGGAGTAAGTTGGGAGGACTATGGTGGAAAGGGCAGGAGAAAGGGGCAGCTACAGCCAGGTAGGCTGGCAGTGCCTGAGGAGGTGGTACCCACAGATCGGAAAGCTGTGCACTAGGACTTTCTTTGCTATACCAAAGGGGCCCACAGTACCTGCCTCGAAAGGGCATTTGCTACTAGTCTAACTGAGCCTTGTGTTAGGGCCCATGGTACCTGCCTCTAAAGGGCATTTGCTTCTAGTCTAACTGAGCCTTGCGTTAGGGCCCACGGTACTTGCCTCTAAAGGGCATTTGCTACTAGTCTAACTAAGCCTTATGTTAGACTATCCAATCAGTGCCAGCTGGTCCTGAGTGTTGTAGTTCTACAAGCAAGAGTTGTGCTGGAGGAGAAGGAATAGATCTGCGAGCAAGTTTGTGCAGGAGGCAGAGGAGTGTATATACTAGATGTATAAAGTTGTCCCTGAAGACTTTACTACACTGATCAAGTGGGCATCCCATATTCCTCATCCCCATCCAAGTTCAAAACCCCTAATAAAACAAAAAAACAAATCTGCTCGGACTGTTTCCTGACTCTGTGTGCTGTGGAAAATGGGGTGTGCCTGGCTGTGCAGGGTGGGGGATCCTACTCACCAGTGGCTCCTATGGGTGTAGCACTACACATTGGTAACACAATCAGGTACACAGTGCAGTGATTTTAAATCCTAATGTATCTTTTCACTTCAACAGCGTAATCTATAGACCTCCTCATATGATGAGCTACATCAAGTGACAGAAGAGAATAACAAAACCTGGGTATGTAAGTCACTTGGGAGCTTTCTCAATGAGGGACTAAGCCTAGGCCTCTGGTACATGAGTCACAGTCAAATGCAGATCTGCCCTCAGGATAAAGTATCCCGAAAACAGTCTATAGAGTCTTTTGTTTTTTTTTAGCCGGCAGAGTTGGGGCCCTAAAGATGTTGGCGCGCCTGAATGAGATAGATCTATGGTGTAAATGGTTATATTCCTGCACACAGTAGGACAGGCTGTCAGTCAGGTACAGAGGATCTTTAAATTTTTAGCAATTAGATGGAAAAGGTTGGATAACAATGGCACTTTAACAGCAGCAGCAAAATGCTAGGGCAGTTGTACAAGTTTGAGCACACAAATTGCTTGTAAGGGAATAATAATAAAATGTATATATATACAGTGCCTTGAAAAAGTATTTATACCCCTTGAAATGTTCCACATTTTGTCATGTTACAACCAAAACGTAAATGTATTTTTATTGGGATTTTATGTAATAGACCAACACAAAGTGGCACATAATTGTGAAGTGGAAGGAATATGATAAATTATACAAATAAATATATGAAAAGTGTGGGGGGGGGCATTTGTGATCAACCCCCTTTACTCTGATACCCCTAACTAAAATCTAGTGGAACCAATTGCCTTCCGAAGTCACCGAATTAGTAAATCGAGTCCACCTGTGTGTAATTTAATCTCAGTATAAATACAGCTGTTCTGCGAAGCCCTCAGAGGTTTGTTAGAGAACCTTAGTGAACAAACAGCATCATGAAGGCCAAGGAACACACCAGACAGGTCAGGGATAAAGTTGTGGAGAAGTATAAAGCAGGGTTAGGTTATAAAAAAAAATATCCCAAGCTTTGAACATCTCACGGAGCTCTGTTCAATCCATCATCGGAAAATGGAAAGAGTATGGCACAACTGCAAACCTACCAAGACATGGCCGTCCACCTAAACTGACCGGGCCGGGCAAGGAGAGCATTCATCAGAGAAGCAGCCAAGAGGTCCATGGTAACTCTGGAGGAGCTGCAGAGATCCACAGCTCAGGGGGGAGAATCTGTCCACAGGACAACTATTAGTCGTGCTTCTCCACAAATCTGCCCTTTATGGAAGAGTGACAAGAAGAAAGACATTGGTGAAAGAAAGTCATAAGAAGTCCTGTTTGCAGTTTGTGAGAAGCCATGTGGGGGACACAGCAATCATGTGGGGGACACAGCAAACATGTGGGGGACACAGCAAACATGTGGAAGAAGGTGCTCTGGTCACATGAGACCAAAATTTTACTTTTTTTGGCCTCAAAGCAAAACGCTCCGCTGATCCCCACTGAGCAGGCAAATGACAGCTTACTGTGCAGAGCGGAGACAGAGCCAGTCCCGCTCTCCTCAATGGGGAAATTGGATGAAAATGGACAACCTGTGTGAAAGGGACCTTTAACGGAGAGGGATGTCAGCGGACATCAGCGGACGATCATCAGCATACATCCGCTTGCATATAGAAATACATTGGTGTCCGTTTTTTGTCCGTCAAAGGATAGATGAAAAAAGGACAAATGGAACGCCCCTGTGAAAGAGGCCTTAGGCTCTGTTTCCACTATTGCAACCCTAAAGTCGCACGATTTTGCCGCAATTTTTTTGCCGCGATTTACCGCAATTTTTTTCCATGATTTTGTTGCGACTTGAAGCAATGCCTGTATATTCTTGAGGTCTATTGACCTCAAGTCACATCAAAGTGGGACCAAAGTAGTGCAGGGATTACTTTGAAGTCGCACATATATGAGCGGCACTCGTTGGAAATCATGGGGTATGACTTGTCATGCGACTTTGCAGTCCCAAGTCGCATGACATGTTGCACAAGTGGAAACCGAGCCTAAGTGGACGTAGCAGCTGTACCAACACAGTCATAGGTCTTAAAGGATAAGTTCACTTTTTGCAAATAAATAAGAAATATTACATATTTTTGCAGGTACAGGGAAGCAAATACAATCTGACAGAAACGTGAATGAACTGCCACGGCGCTCCACAGTGTCACACCGACACCCGCAAAGGCTGCCTGACCATGTCGTTTTCCATGCCCAGAGCTCTGTCAGTCAGTGACGAGGCCGGCCGGGCGGGCGGGCCGATCCACAGATCACTTTTCTTTAGCAAGGCTGATCAAAGCTACAGCACAGGGATCTCTGGATCTGTATTCTGCTTTGATTGTTGTGTTTTTAGATTTTGCAACATTATATAGATCATGTATCCATGAACACAGTAAAATATTGATACGTGGTTACTCTGTTTTCTTTTTATATTGTTCAGTCATCGTACAAAGTTCCCAGTACTGGCCAAAGTTATGACACCCTGAGAAGTGGGGGGAGGGGATGTGTCATAAATTATCTAGGAAAAGTGTAAAAAAAGACATCTTTATCAAGAAAACGGAGGTGTAAGGATATGACAGAGAACAAAGGACAAGATGATTGCATCAGAAAAATTCTGAACAATTTTGAGGTCATCATATGATTCTGACAAGGAGATTGTATTATTATTATTATTAGTAGTAGTAGTAGTAATACTATGTAACTATGTAACAAAAGTAATAATATGTTTGTTGTTGTTGTTATTATTTTTATTATTGTTATTTTTATTGTTACTATTATTAATGTTGTTATTATTTTTATTACTATTGTAATTATTAGGGATGAGCTTCGTGTTCGAGTCGAACATCGTCTGTTCGGCTGTTCGCCGAATTGCGAACATTATGGGCCGTTTGCGCCAAATTCGAGTGGTGCGTCACGGCCCATAATTCACTGCAGCATCGCAGTGCATTGCTGGCTGATGATTGGCCAAGCATGCACTATGACCCGCATGCTTTGGCCAATCACAGTGCGGTAAGAACGGAGAGCCGTAATTGGCCAAAGCCAGGGTGGCTTTGGCCAATCATGGCTCAGAGAAGTAGGTACACGCCCCACACTATATAAGGCCGCCGGCTTGGCGGCCTTGTGTAGTGTGTTGGCGTTGGTTAAAGAGAGAGCTTACAGAGAGAGAGAGAGAGAGAGAGAGAGAGAGACAGTGTCATTTATATTGAGTTAGATAGAGCAGGCAGGCGAGTCAGTTAGCTGCAGTTACAGTGTGTAGAGGATATATATGCATCCTAGGTGTTGTATATATATTTATACACTGTATTCAGTTTAGCTAGATCCATTCCTGTTATTCTCTATTCTATGACAAGCAGGCAGGTGATTGTGCCAGCTACAGTCAGTGTTTCACTTAGTGTACTGTGTGCTTTGCATAGCGTTCACCTAAATCTCACCTGAATACAATTTGTGGTGTTCTCATAATAAAACCACAGGCAGAGAGCTGCAAGTATTTTCAGTTAGTGTACTGTGTCCTCTGCACAGTGTTCACCTAAAACTAACTGAAGACAATTGCTGCTTTTCTCATACTAATACCACAGCAGGCAGTTGATTCTGATAGCTGCATTATCAGTACAGATATATATATATATATATATATATATATATATATATATATATATATATTAGACTTGTGCACAACGGAAAAATTCGTTCCGTTTCGGTTCGTTTCTTTCCGGTCCTGTTGATTCGTAATCATTCGTAATTTTGCTAGACGGGATTTTTCGTGTTCGGACTCATTCGTATTTTTGCAAGCGACATTTTTCGTTGAATTTTTTGTTGCTTTATAATTCGTACTTTCGGTAGAGTACGTTGTTTTTCGTTGATTCTGGACACAACTCCTACTTTCGTAACTTTTTTTGGGTTCGTACTTTCGGTAGAGTACGTTGTTTTTCGTTGATTCTGGACACAACTCCTACTTTCGTAACTTTTTTTGGGTTCGTTGATTCGTAATTTTCCGTGTCTCTCTCACAACGACGCTGCCTATTATGCCTAATGTGCTTCGAATGGATTTGTACTTTTCTAAATACATTGCGGTTATTTGTAACGATTCGAAATCTCGTATTTTACTTTCGTTTTTAACATGCGGCTATAGGCTCCGCCCCTGTACACCATTTTGAGAGGGTTCAGCACGGTGAGGGAGAAGCAGAGAGCAGAGCAGAGTGTTATTGTGCTTCGAATGGATTCGAAATCTCGTATTTTACTTTCGTTTTTTACATGCGGCTATAACCTCCGCCCCCTGTACACCATTTTGAGAGGGAGTTCAGCACGGTGTGGGAGAAGCAGAGAGCAGAGCAGAGTGAGTGTTATTGTGCTTCGTATGGATTCGTACATTCGTAACTTTTTCATAACGAATTATGCCGAAGACATTCGGGCATTCGCTATTTGCGGTATAATTTATTTCGGATTCGGTCTTATTCGTAATTGCTTTGTTCGGAAATTCGAATGCTTCCGAATGTCCGAAAGTTGCTAAATTCGGACGAATTTCAATTCGTTACGAAACGAATTGCACAAGCCTAATATATATATACATACATCCCACCTTTGTGCAGCTACATCTCACTGCAGGCCATTAGTATGTCTGGAAGGCAAACAATGAGAGGCAGACAGTCACGAGGCAATAAAAGAGGGCAAGCAGGCTCTGTGTCTAGATGCAACAGTGCTGGTCGTGGACACGGTGCATCCTCATCAGCACGTGGCCGTGGGACACGCTTGTCCTTCTTTTCGGCAGCTGGCCATGTTGAGCCGCAACATGCCCAAGACTAGGTAGAGTGGATGACCAAGCCGTCCTCATCCTCCTCATCCTCTCTCACCCAGGCTCAGGGTACTTTGTCTGGCAAAGCAGCTGCCAAAGCGGCCTCTTCCCTCGGCTCAATGGCATCAGTCACTCCTTCCCTAGCCCCACCATGTCCTCCTGAGGAGTCCCCCGAACTGTTTGACCACAGTGTTGGGTACATGCTCCAGTAGGATGCCCAGCGTTTTGAAGGCTCTGACGATGGAACCCAACTAGAGGAAGGCAGTAACGTGAGCCCAGAGAGAGGGGGTAGTATTGTTAGCCCAGAGATAGAGGGTGCCCAACAAGGAAAGCTATCTGGCAGTCATGTTCCCCCAGCTGCAGCATACTGCCAGATTTTCTCCAGTGATGAGGAGGGAGGGGGTGATGAGGTCACTGACTCCCTGTGGGTGCCTGATAGGAAAGAGGAGGAGGAGGAGGCACATCTCCAACGAGGCAGGATGCCCTTCAGGGGCCAGCTTAGGGGCAGCACACCGCATGTGCAGGGCACTGCTGTCTCTGCACGTTATTCCAAAAGTTCTTTGGTGTGGGCCTTTTTTCAGACGTGTGCAGCAGATCGCACCGTTGCCATTTGGAACATATGTCTAAAGCAGATCTCGCGTGGCCAAAACATCAGCCGCTTGGGCACCACATGCTTGACCAGACATATGTCGACCTGCCATGCAGATCGTTGGCAAGCCTACCTAAAAGACCCACACCAAAGAACAAAGCGGACCTCTCCTTGCACCGCATCAGCTGGGATCTCCAACCCCACTATACCTTTAGTCCTCTCTGAAACCTGCACTGAGAGGAATGAAGGTGTAGAATTAGGTGTGTCACAGCCAAGTACTTGCGGGCAATCTGCTATCGGTACACCGACGTCCGATTGTACCAGGCAAATTTCCCTGCCCCAGCTGCTGCACTGCCGAAAGAAGTTCACTCCCAGCCATCCACATGCCCAGCTGTTGAATGCTAGCTTGGCTAAATTGCTAGCACTTCAACTGCTGCCTTTTCAGTTGGTAGACTCGGCCCCCTTCCTGTGAGTTTGTGAAATGTGCGGTTCCACACGTGATACAGGGTTTGATCGTATACTTTCCCCGTGTGACGGTAGACGGAAAGGTAGCTACACGTCTCACCCTAGAGGCATTAAGGTAGCAGACCCTACATCTCATATACTTGGTGTTGACCATCCCACAGGAGGAGGATGTCATCAATATACGTTGCCCAAAAGGCAATATTGTTGGTGATTCCAGCACCTACACAAGGAGACGGATAGGAATTCCTTTATTCCAACAGGGAGTTGAAGGTGTTAGGGCCGCTGAGAGGGAGGTTCTACTGGTGGAGAAGGAACCTCGTGTTAATGAGCTCAATTCTCTTGGGGTACCCTTTGTTACCTCCTACTCACTACAGCATAGGACTATTAAGAACTTAATCAACAAACATTGGCACATTGCTACCAATGATGCCATTTTGAAGGATGTCCTACCAGAGAAGCCAAAGGTGATTTTTCGTGGGGTTCCCTCCTTACGTAATCAAGTAGCCCCCAACGTCCTCGATCCACCAATTAAGACCCAAGGTTTTTTTGACCAATTAACAGGTTACTACAAGTGTATGAGATGTAGGGTCTGCTACCTTAATGCCTCTAGGGTGAGACGTGTAACTACCTTTTCGTCTACCGTCACACGGGGACAGTATACGATCAAACCCCGTATCACGTGTGCCACTACGGGGGTAGTCTACATGTTGCAGTGCCCTTTTGGCCTGCAATATGTGGGGTGGACCAAACGCCCCCCTACAGGTACGCCTTAATGAGCATATCACAAACATTAAGGTGAGGTTTAAAAATCATTCAGTGTCCAAGCATTATTTGCTGAAACACAATAGGGACCCCTCTGGAACCCTTTTCTTGGGTATTGACAAACACAAGCCACATTGGAGGGGGAGTCTATTGGTCAGGGAGATCTCTAGAATGGAGATGGCCTGGAACCATAGACTCAAGACCTATGCCCCTTATGGGTTAAATATTGAAACAGACGTTAACGCCTTCATTAACAATGCATAAAGGGTCTGACTCGATGTGTAGTGTTAGGATGGATCATATTTAAATTTATTTTTATATTTCACTCACATTGGTGTCACCGCATTAATTAATCACATATTTACACATACATTTTTCATACTAAAAAAAAAATGTATATCTCATTTTATATCGTTTTTCAATTTTCCACATTTTTGCACACATTGGATTTGCTTAATATTATGTATAAAATTTATATGTATATATATATAATGGTTTATTCATTTTAGCCACCATATTGATCATTGTTACTTAAATTCTGATTTTTTACTAAGGAAGAGAGATATAATTAATTCACAATTTTTATATTATTTTCATCATTAATATCACTATTAATGTAATAGGATTTGCACATGGGTCATCACTTGGTATTCATTTTTTACTTTAGTGCACCCATCCAAGTTTATTTATTGCACATTGCACCTTGGTTGATGCTATGTGTCTTTCCATTACACATGGTTAGTGCCTTGTGCGCGTCATGATCCTCATTTTTGTTTGCCCACGGCCTAGTGACTTTAATGTCCCGGCTGTTTGTATTGTATCATCCTGTCCCTTCAGTTAGCTAATGGTCGTTAGTTATTTTTAACATTTTTAACATTCCTAGTATTTTACAGTAATTTTATATTTAATATGTCAGTATTGGTTTTTAACGGCGATACTGGCAGTTATGCCCATTCTCACTATGGCGCTTGCGATCCGATCCCCGCACTTCACAACGAGGTTTGGCTATAAATAGTGGTGTGTCAGAACGTCGCCCTATCCCCATTGACAACGTCTGCTGTGACGAAACGCGTATGGCAGCAACGTACTGACATCACCACGCTTAGCAGAGGAAAAGGGCTTCTGTTTCTGGCTGGCCGGCTCACTTTTCACAAATTTATACGTCTTTGATGTAAGTGTTTTACTTATTTTACTTAATAAATGTCCTTGCGGTATCACGCTATGGTCTGTGTCCTTTCCTCCCATTGGTCCAACGTATTGGTTGTATGTACGTGCTGATCGGGTGGAACATCATCCTATTGGTTCCTGGTCCCTGGGGTCATCGCTGTTCCTGCTAGAGTCCTGCTGTTTCATAGGCAAGCAAAGGCCGCGGCTGGGTCACAGCCGGCCGCTTCCGTGGGCTTGCCTCTGGTAAGCTGATCCCCTATACGGTGGTGGGCACCTTCTCATGTTTGATCTCACCGGGTGTTGTGCATTCATGAATTTAATCCATCTCTGCAACTCACCAGCCTTTATACCTCTGGATAGGACTATCATTTTTAGTTGTATAGATTATAAAGTTTTTGGTGCAATTGCTTACCTGCAGTTTTGGAGTATACATTTGGACTCATATTACTTACACGGACATTGTTGATCAAACTGGGCTAGACTTTGGTTAGCTGGTGCATTTGTCAATGTGTACTGTTTTTCGCATACCAGCCCCTGGATGCTAAACTTCATTTATATTGGCACAGTTTTTTTCTGTTTAATTTTTGGCTGTGTTTATTCCACTATTACTGTTGCCTTTCACTTGATCTAAGCGCAGCTTTCTCCTTACTTAAATTACAATTCTTGATCTAATAATTCACAGCAGGGCCCATTCCTGCGCCCACCAAAAGTAACTGTGAGGACTTACAGTGTTGTGGCACCAGCACCACCACCAAAGGCCCAATTTTTCCTACCACTGTTCAACAATGGCATGTAATTACAATTCCTGATCAGGGATGAGCCGAACACCCCCCTGTTCGGTTCGCACCAGAACATGTGAACAGACAAAATGTTTGTGTGAACGTTAGAACCCTATTAAATACAATGGACTCGAAGGTTCGAAATCTAAAGTGCTAATTATAAAGGCTAATATGCAAGTTATTGTCCTAAAAAGTGTTTGGGGACCCGGGTCCTGCCCCAGGGGACATGTATCAATGCAAAAAAAAGTTTTAATAACGGCCGTTTTTTTCAGGAACAGTGATTTTATTTAATGCTTAAAGTGAAACAATAAAAGTGAAATATTCCTTTAAATTTCGTACCTGGGGGGTGTGTAAGATATGCCTGTAAAGTGGCGCATGTTTCCCGTGCTTAGAACTGTCCCTGCAAAAAATGTCATTTTTGAAGGAAAAAAAGTCATTTAAAACTGACTCGCGGCTATTAATGAATTGTCGGCTTTTATCAATACATACAAAAGTCATTGATAAAAAATTAAAAAAAAGCGTGGGGGTTCCCCAGAATTCAATTTCCAGGCCCTTCAGGTCTGGAATGGATATTAAGGGGAAATTAAAAAAAAAATGGCGTGGGGTTCCCCCAAATATCCATACCAGACCCTTCAGATCTGGCATGCATTTTAAGGGGAACTCCACCCCAAATTAAAAAAAAAATGGCGTGGAGTCCCCCCAAAAATCCATACCAGACCCTTATCCGAGCACGCAACCTGGCCGGCCGCAGGGGAAAAGGGGAGGACGAGAGAGCGCCCCCCCCCCCCCTCCTGAACCGTACCAGGCCACATGCCTTCAACATGGGGAGGATGTCCCCATGTTGATGGGGACAAGGGCCTCATCCCCACAACCCTTGCCCGGTGGTTGTGGGGGTCTGCGGGCGGGGGGCTTATCGGAATCTGGAAGACCCCTTTAACAAAGGGGACCCCCAGATCCCGGCCCCCCCTATGTGAATTGGTAAGGGGAACATTGTACCCCTACCATTTCACAAAGAAAGTGTAAAAAAATGTTTAAAAAAACACACACAAACACCTTGAAAAAGTCCTTTATTTAAAAAACAAAACAAAAAACATTCCAGCGGAGAAATCCAGTGTTCCGCAGCGATCCCGATGTCCAGCGCTGTCCTTCATTGGTTGTGCCTGAGCGGACCTGATGGGGAACTTCCTCCTCAGTGTTTTAAATGTATAGACCCCGCCCCTTCTAAAGTTCCCCATCAGGAAATTTAAATTACACAGTGAAGGAAGTTCCCCGCTCAGGCCAATGATGTAGGCGGGTCCGACATACCGAGGGGGCGGACCTGATGGGGAACTGCTCTCACTTTGGTAATACATGTATAGACCCGCCCCTTCTCATGTTCCGTATCTGGTCCGCTGAGCGGACCTGATGGGGAACTTTAGAAGGGGCGGGTCTATACATTTAAAACACTGAGGAGGAAGTTCCCCATCAGGTCCGCTCAGGCACAACCAATGACGGACAGCGCTGGACATCGGGATCGCCGCGGGACACTGGATTTCTCCGCTGGAATGTTTTTTTTTTTTTTTTTTTTAAATAAAGGACTTTTTCAAGGTGTTTGTGTGTTTTTTTAAACATTTTTTTACACTTTCTTCGTGAAATGGTAGGGGTACAATGTATCCCTTACCAATTCACATGGGGGGGGCCGGGATCTGGGGGTCCCCTTTGTTAAAGGGGTCTTCCAGATTCCGATAAGCCCCCTGCCCGCAGACCCCCACAACCACCGGGCAAGGGTTGTGGGGATGAGGCCCTTGTCTCCATCAACATGGGGACATCCCCCCTATGTTGAGGGCATGTGGCCTGGTACGGTTCAGGAGGGAGGGGGCCGCTCTCTCGTCCCCCCCTTTTCCCCTGCGGCCGGCCAGGTTGCGTGCTCGGATAAAGGGTCTGGTATGGATTTTTAGGGGGACTCCACGCCATTTTTTGGGGTGGAGTTCCCCTTAAAATCCATGCCAGATCTGAAGGGCCTGGTATAGATATTTAGGGGGAACCGCACGCATTTTTTTTTTAAATTTGCGGTGGGGTTCCCCTTAATATCCATTCCAGACCTGAAGGGCCTGGTAATTGAATTCTGGGGAACCCCCACGCCTTTTTTTTTTTTTTAATCAATGACTTTTCTATGTATTGCCGGGAGCCGATAATTCATTAATAGCCGCGAGTCAGTTTTAAATGACTTTTTTTCCTTCAGAAATGACAGGGACAGTTCTAAGCACGGGAAACATGCGCCACTTTACATGCATATCATACACACCCCCCAGGTACGAAATTTAAAGGAATATTTCACTTTTATTGTTTCACTTTAAGCATTATTAAAATCACTGCTCCCAAAAAAACGGCCGTTTTTAAAACTTCTTTTTGCATTGATACATGTCCCCTGGGGCAGGACCCCGGTCCCCAAACACTTTTTAGGACAATAACTTGCATATAAGCCTTTATAATTAGCACTTTAGATTTCTCCCATAGATTTTTCGAATTTGCCGCAAACACCCCAATTTGTTCGCTGTTCGGCGAACGGACGAACAGGCAATGTTCGAGTCGAACATGAGTTCGACTCGAACTCGAAGCTCATCTCTATCCCTGATATAATAGTTGACAGCAGGGCATTCCAGCGCCCACCAAGAGTAACTGTGAGTGCTTACAGTGTTGTGGCAACACCAACATCTCAGGCCTCGTACACACGACCGGTTTTCTCGGCAAAAAACGACAAGAAAACTGCCGGGAGAGTTTACTTGCCGAGAAAACCGGCTGTGTGTACGAGGCTTTCAGTTTTCTCGTTGAGAAAACTGCCCAGATTCCCCGACGAGAAAAAAAGACGACCTGCGGTCTTTTTTCTTGTCGAGAATCTCGTTGGCCTGTTTCTCGACGAGAAACCCGAGCGTGTGTACACTTACCTGTCGCCGTGGAAACCCGCGCATGCTCGAAATGACTTTGACGCATGCGCGGTAGATTCCTAGGCATAGGCATAGGATGTAGCAAGATGGCGGCGACGGCATCGAATGTGACGAGCGCACGCTCGTCGGAGTCGATGACGTCACCGCGTTCGTGCCATTCAAAAGAACGGCGGTTCTTTTGAATCGTACGTGTGTGCACTCGGCCGGGACAAGATTCTTGTCAAGATATTCTCGGCAGGAAAAACTACGTTTTTTTCCTGACGAGAATCTCGGCCGTGTGTACAGGGCTTCAGGGTCAAAGGGAAAGGGAAATTCTCTCCTGTGAAGCCTCGTACACACGGCCGAGATTCTCGTACACAAAGCCGGTTTTCTCGGCAAGAAAACTCTCCCGGCAGTTTTCTTGTCGTTTTTTGCCGAGAAAACCGGTCGTGTGTACGCGGCCTGAGAGTTAATATGGGAAAAAGGTGTCTCCTCTCCACTGATGCTTTATCACCAATTCTTGTTTCCCTAATAACCGCAAATTTTCAAAAAACAGTTGTCATTGGGACGGAAAGTGAGGTGAAATGTTCTGAACAGGGGCACAGACAGCAAAACAAATGTTACAGGGGTGATAACCCTTCCCTATTCTTTAAGAAACGTGAATGAACTGACACGGTGCTCCACAGTGTCATTGTAGTTCATTGAAAACTACAAGCCGACATCCGCAAACGCTGCCGAACCATGTCGTTTTCCATGCCCAGAGCAATGTCAGTCAGTGACGCGGGCGGGTGGGCGGGCAGGCGGGCGGGTGGGCGGGCCGATTCACAGATCACTTTTCTTTAGCAGGGCTGATCAAAGCTACAGCACAGGGATCTCTGGATCTCTATTCTGCTTTGATTGTTGTGTTTTTAGATTTTGCAACATTATATAGATCATGTATCCATGAACACAGTAAAATATTGATACGTGGTTACTCTGTTTTCTTTTTATATTGTTCAGTCATCGTACAAAGTTCCCAGT
Source organism: Rana muscosa (assembly GCA_029206835.1). NCBI lineage: Eukaryota > Metazoa > Chordata > Amphibia > Anura > Ranidae > Rana > Rana muscosa. The sequence continues at coordinate 213,759,727 of JARGYO010005626.1, forward strand.
ACTGGCCAAAGTTATGACACCCTGAGAAGTGGGGGGAGGGGATGTGTCATAAATTATCTAGGAAAAGTGTAAAAAAAAGACATCTTTATCAAGAAAACGGAGGTGTAAGGATATGACAGAGAACAAAGGACAAGATGATTGCATCAGAAAAATTCTGAACAATATTGAGGTCATCATATGATTCTGACAAGGAGATTGTATAATTATTATTATTATGACTGATATTGTTGTTATTATTGATATTATTATTATTTTTATTATTAATATTATTATTACTATTACTATTGTTATGCTAATATTAATATGAATTATTATTATTATTAGTAGTAGTAGTAATACTATGTACCTATGTAACAAAAGTAATAATATGTTTGTTGTTGTTATTATTTTTATTATTATTATTATTATTTTTATTGTTACTATTATTAATGTTGTTATTATTTTTATTACTATTGTTATTATTATCATGAATAACAGAATTCATTATTCTGGGAAAATAGCAAGCGAGAAGTGTAAGAAAAATACATCTCTATCAAGAAAACGTAGGTGTAAGGATATGACACAGATCACGGACAAGATGATTGCATCAGAAAAATTCTGAACAATATTGAGGTCATCATATGATTCTGAAAAAGGAGATTGTATTATTTTTATTATTATAATTATAATTATTATTATTACTGATATTGGTGTTATTATTTATATTATTATTTTTAGTATTATTATTATTATTATTACTATTGTTATGCTAATATTAATATTAATAATTATTTTATAATAGTAGTAATATTATTACTTTTGTTACGTAGTATGTCTGTTCTGTTGTTGTTGTTATTATTTTTATTATTATATTTTTTTTATTGTTACTATTATTATTGTTGTTATTATTAAATATTATTATTATTATTATTACTAATATTATTATTGTTATTTTAATCGTTAGTGTTACTATTACAATTATTATTTGTATTATTATTATTATTGTTATTATTATACAGAATTTATATAGCGCCGACAGTTTGCGCAGCGCTTTACAACAGTAGGGCATTTACAATACAATTCAATACAGAAAGAATATTATTGTTAATATTAATATTATATTATGAATCAGAATATCAGAATACATTATTCTGGGAAAATAGCAAGCAAGGGGAGCTCTGTTATGCCTTGTACACATGATCGGAATTTCCGATGAAAAAAGTCAGACGGAATTTTTTCATCGGATATTCCGACCGTGTGTGGGCCCCATCAGACTTTTTTTCCGTCGGAGTTTAGAAATAGAACATGTTTTATTTTTTTCCGATGTGTGGAACTCAGACGGAGAAAAAAACACGCATGCTCAGAATCAAGTCGACGCATGCTCAGAAGCATTGAACTTCTTTTTTCCCGGCTCGTCCTAATGTTGTACGTCACCGCGTTCTTGAAGATCGGAATTTGGTCTGACAGTGTGTATGCAAGACAGCTTGAATGGAATTCCGACGGAAAATTCCATCAGATTTTATCTCATCGGAAATTCCGATCGTGTGTACAGGGCATAAGGCTTCGTTCACATGGATATACAGTAAAAAAAAGGCGGATGATCTGTATTATTGTTATAATTATCATTGTTATGACTAATGTTGTTGTTGTTGTTATTATTATTATTATCATTGCTATTATTATTGTTAATATTGTTATAATTATTGATATTATTATTATGATTATTAAAAATATGCTAATAATAATTATTATTATTTTTATAATTATTATTACCAATATTATTGTTATTATTATTACTATTGTTGTTACTAATATTATTATTATTATCATCAATATCAGAATAAATTATTCTTGGAAAATAGCAAGCGAGGGGAGCTCTGTTAGGCTTCGTTCACATGGATATGCAGTAAAAAAAACAGGCGGTTTATCTGTATTATTATTATTATTAATATTATTATTATTATCATTGTTATGCCTAATATTGTTGTTGTTGTTGTTATTATTATTATCATTGCTATTATTATTGTTAATAGTGTTATTATTATTGATATTATTATGATTATTAAAAATATGCTAATGATAATAATTATTATTGTTATTTTTATAATTATTGTTACTAATATTGTTGTTATTATTATTACTATTGTTGTTACTAATATTATTATTATTATCATCTATATCAGAATACATTATTTTTGGAAAATAGCAAGCGAGGGGAGCTCTGTTAGGCTTTGTTCACATGGAAATGCAGTAAAAAAACAGGCGGTTTATCTGTATTATTATTATTAATATTATTATTATTATTATTATTATTATTATTATCATTGTTATGCCTAATATTGTTGTTGTTGTTATTATTATTATCATTGCTATTATTATTGTTAATAGTGTTAATATTATTGATATTATTATTATTATTATTATGATTATTAAAAATATGCTAAAAATAATAATAATTATTGTTATTTTTATAATTATTGTTACCAATATTATTGTTATTATTATTACTATTGTTGTTACTAATATTATTATTATTATCATCAACATCAGAATACATTATTCTTGGAAAATAGCAAGCGAGGGGAGCTCTGTTAGGCTTTGTTAACATGGATATGCAGTAAAAAAATAAGCGGTTTATCTGTATTATTATTACTATTATTATTATTATTATTATTATTATTACTATTATTATTATTATTATTATTATCATTGTTATGCCTAATATTGTAGTTGTTGTTATTATTATTATCATTGCTATTATTATTGTTAATAGTGTTTTATTATTGATATTATTATTATTATGATTATTAAAAATATGCTAATAATAATTATTATTATTGTTATTTTTATAATTATTGTTATTGTTATTATTGTTGTTACTAATATTATTACCATCAATATCAGAATACATTATTGTTGGAAAATAGCAAGCGAGGGGAGCTCTGTTAGGCTTCATTCAAATGGAAATGCAGTAAAAAAAACAGGCGGTTGATCTGTATTATTATTTATATTATTACTATTATTATTATCATTGTTATGACTAATATTCTTGTTGTTGTTATTATTATTATTATGGTTGCTATTATTATTGCTAATATTGTTATTATTATTGATATTATTATTATGATTATTAAAAATATGCTAATAATAATAATAATTATTATTGTTATTTTTAGAATTATTGTTACCAATATTTTTGTTATTGTTATTATTGTTACTCTTGTTGTTACTAATATTATTATTATTTTCATCCATATCAGAATACATTATTCTTGAAAAATAGCAAGCGAGGGGAGCTCTGTTAGGCTTTGTTCAAATGGATATGCAGTAAAAAAAACAGGCGGTTGATCTGTATTATTATTATTATTATTTATAATATTATTACTATTATTATTGTTGCTATTATTATCAATATCAGAATACATTACTGTGGGGGAAAAAAAAAATAGCGTGCCTTCATTCACACAGACATGCAGTAAAAAACAAGCGATTGATCTTTATTTTCACCGCAGCCCCCCCTCGACCACCCACCTAAATTGTGCAATGGCGGTCAGAAGGGGGAAGGACTTACTGGCGCGGCCATGATGCTTTGCTTCATTATACAGCATGGTGTTGTGTTTGGCAGGTAAGTACCACCACCATGCAAGTGAATGAAAATCATAAGAAAGGAAGAAGGATCACCTGATAACTGGGGCACCGGGATAAGGAATAACAAGACTGGGCATATCGGTTTTAGTTAAGATTAGTACATAAAAATTATATATTCAAACTTTTTTAATGATTTGCAGACACTTTAACATTAAAGGGGTTGCTCTCAGAGGGGGGCAGTTCAGTCATTTACAGCCCTTAGCTCTTTAACTTTAAAATAGATGGAGGGCGGCTTAATGGGGACTAAAATTGATATAACCCCTATTTTAGCCCCTCCCCCTACATGACCCTTACCATGCAAAATGTAAAATCGTTGTAAAAAACAACAAAATGGCTCTAGAAATGAAAAAACAAAAACAAAAAAAAACTTACCAGAGACCCCCACCATATGGCCTCTTCATCCATTCAGTCAGTGGCGGTGCGTCCACAGTGGGCGAAGGAGCGCCGCCCCCTCTCTCCCCTGGTGTCCGGCCCCCTGTTGAGCGCCGGCCATCTGAATAGCAGTGGTGGTGGGTGTGGTTTGGAAGTGCCTATCAGAGCCTGTGGGCTCTAATAGACTTCCCGATTAGAGCCTGGGCTCTAAGTGGCTTCCAAATGGTTAAGCAGAGGGGGCACAGGCTGTGCGTTCTCTGCTTACGTAGTGCTGTGTTAGGGAATCGCTTCCCTAACACTGACCCGCCTCTCAGCCAATCAGGTGCACCGTGTCACTTGATTGGCTGAAGCGACATCGAGGATGGAAGAAGACATGAGGGAGTGTGGAGGAGGACGGTACCGACCCGAGGAAGGTAAGTGCCGGGCTGGGGGGAAACTGGCTGCATTTGGGGAAAAACTGGCTGTATTTGGGGACAAACTGGCTGTATTTGGGGTCAAACTGGCAGCATTTGGGGGGAAACCGGCTGTATTTGGGGTCAAACTGGCTGTATTTGGGGTCAAACTGGCTGTATTTGGGTCAAACTGGCTGTATTTGGGGGGAAACCGGCTGTATTTGGGGGGAAACCGGCTGTATTTGGGGGAAACTGGCTGTATTTGGGGGGAAACCGGCTGTATTTGGGGGGAAACTGGCTGTATTTGGGGGTAAACTGGCTGTATTTGGGGTCAAACTGGCTGCATTTGGGGGGAAACCGGCTGTATTTGGGGTCAAACTGGCTGTATTTGGGGTCAAACTGGCTGTATTTGGGGTCAAACTGGTGGCATTTGGGGGGAAACTGGCTGTATTTGGGGTCAAACTGGCTGTATTTGGGGTCAAACTGGCTGTATTTGGGGTCAAACTGGTGGCATTTGGGGGGAAACTGGCTGTATTTGGGGGGAAACTGGCTGTATTTGGGGTCAAACTGGCTGTATTTGGGGGGAAACTGGCTGTATTTGGGGGTAAACTGGCTGTATTTGGGGGGAAACTGGCTGTATTTGGGGTCAAACTGGCTGTATTTGGGGTCAAACTGGCTGTAATTGGGGTCAAACTGGCTATATTTGGGGTCAAACTGGCTATATTTGGGGGGAAACTGGCTATATTTGGGGGGAACTGGCTGTATTTGGGGTCAAACTGGTGGCATTTGGGGGGAAACTGGCTGTATTTGGGGGAAAATGGCTGTATTTGGGGTCAAACTGGCTGTATTTGGGGTTAAACTGGCTGTATTTTGGGGGAAACTGGCTGTATTTTGGGGGAAACTGGCTGTATTTGGGGTCAAACTGGCTGCATTTGGGTGGAAACTGGCTGTATTTGGGCTCAAACTGGCTGTATTTGGGGTCAAACTGGCTGCATTTGGGGGGAAACATCTGTATTTGGGGTCAAACTGGCTGTATTTGGGGTCAAACTGGCTGTATTTGGGGGGAAACTGGCTTTTTTTGGGTCAAACTGGCTGTATTTGGGGGGAAACTGGCTGTATTTGGGGGTAAACTGGCTGTATTTGGGGTCATATTGGCTGCATTTGGGGGGAAACTGGATGTATTTGGGGTCAAACTGGCTGTATTTGGGGTCAAACTGGCGGCATTTGGGGGGAAACTGGCTGTATTTGGGGGGGGGGACTGGCTGTATTTGGGGTCAAACTGGCGGCATTTGGGGGGAAACTGGCTGCATTTGGGGGGAAACTGGCTGTATTTGGGGTCAAACTGGCGGCATTTGGGGGGAAACAGGCTGTATTTGGAGTCAAACTGGCTGCATTTGGGGGAAAACTGGCTGTATTTGGGGGGAAACTGGCTGTATTTGGGGGGAAACTGGCTGTATTTGGGGACAAACAACTGTCTGTATTCGGGGACAAACTGGCTGCATTTGAGGGGAAACTGGCTGCATTTGAGGGGGTAAACTGGTGGCGTTTAATGGGCACAGTGGCGGCAATTGATGGGTTTTGACTCGCCTCTCAGCCAATCAGGTGCACCGTGTCACCTGATTGGCTGAAGCGACATCGAGGACGGAAGAAGACATGAGGGAGCGTGGAGGAGGACGACGCAGACCAGAGGAAGGTAAGTCCCGGGCTGGGGGGAAACTGGCTGTATTTCAGGGGAAATTGGTGGCATTTGGGGGGAAATTGGCGGCATTTGGGAACAAACTGGCTGCATTTGGGGTCAAACTGGCTGCATTTGGGGGGAAACTGGCTGCATTTGGGGGGAAACTGGCTGTATTTGGGGGGAAACTGGTGGCATTTGGGGGGAAACTGACTGCATTTGGGGGGAAACTAGCTGTATTTGGGGACAAACTGGCTGCATTTGGGGGGCAAACTGGTGGCGTTTCGGGGGAGACTGGCTGTATTTGGGGGGAAACTGGCTGCATTTGAGGGGAAACTGGCTGCATTTGAGGGGGCAATCTGGTGGCGTTTGATGGGCACAGTGGCGGTAATTGATGGGGTTTTTTTTTTTAGTTTGTTTGCGTCCCCCCAAAAATTTGGAGCACCAGCAACCACTGCATTCAGTGATATCACTCAACCTTCCCGCCGCTCCCTAGGAAACCTAATCGTGTTCCACAAGATCTGGGATCCTCAGGTTTCTCGGGAGCCTTTGGTGACATCATCAGCACCTTGGTGAAGGGGCCAGGAGGCGGGGTCTATTATAAGTCATCTTTTTCATTATAAACATGGCTACTGTACCAATTCACTCTACCTATGACATCATACCCCCAAACCATCAGCTGATATCATCATGGCTGAATTCAGATAAGAGCTTGGACATTATACAGCCAGCCTTAGATAACAGTTAAAGAGTAAGTCTAAACATTGGCATGTTATATATAGTTACATGGTTCCAGCTCAGATCAATGTACTGTATCTATGTATATACCATATCTGGGGGGACCCCCTCAAGAAGCTGGAAATCACAGTATAGACATTGCTACTACACCCGCCCGCTATTCCAGCGATCTCCACTAGCTTCCAGATCACCTGAGTAGAGCACCCCCTAAAGAGCTGCTGGTGAATTTAATCCTATTGTACCCAATAACACACACTGCCAGGCACATGGCATTTCCTGCATTCTTCCACTGGCTCAAAAGAGCAGTCTAGGGGTTTCTTTTGGGGGTTTTTATTGGGAAAAATTAACAGGGATAGGGAGAAGGAGCGTGAGATACCCCAGAAAACTGTAGAACTGAATAACCTGAGGACTTCTTGACTTTATGGCTGCACAGTACAAAAATGAAAGTCCCTCAAGACCTCTATGTTGACGGTGACCTGTACCCCCTTCTAGAGTTCTTCCTAGCGAGGGGGATGTAGACTCACACCACCATAAGACAGCTGAACTCTTTCCCACCAACTTCCTCCTGGCTCTTTCCAGTGAGCTCCTCTTGAGTCAACTTGATCCTTGGACTCATACCTGCGAATAGGTTCCCCTTCGCTAAAACTAGCTGGGACCTTCCAAATTGATTCTTTTAGAAATCTGTCCCAGGGGCAGACCCCCTGCACAGGGGTCTCCTCCAGCAGGACTAGGCCCGGGCCTCAGGCTATTTATGAACTCTCCCACCATCTTCTGGCCACACTTCCCCAGGGATTGGCTGGAGTCCCATAAATATTCAGGCTGCATGCTCTGTTCCTCCTCCCACTACAATTCTAGAACCTTCTAGAAGACAGGGAAAAGCAACAGAGCAGCAGCCTGTGAAACACCGAGCAGCCCTAATTAACCTCTTCCCTCACACATTGCTGGGAGGACATCTATTGGCTGGGATCTGATCAGCTGATCACTGATTGAGGCAAAGAGCCAATCACTGCAGCTCTTTAACATGTGTCCAGTCACAGCTGACCACAGTGTAAACAGGATTGGCCTGTTATCCGCAGTCCTCTCCTCATGCTGACAGTGCAGAGGAGAGCTGGTAAGCGGCAATCCACACAGAGGACATCTACACTGATAATCAGGGCACTGCTCATCAGTGTCCTGATGAGATCAGTGCTGCCCCAACAGTGCTCATCAGTGCCCATCAGTGCTGCCTGTCAGTGCCTATCAGTGCTGCCTGTCAGTGCCCATCAGTGCTGCCTGTCAGTGCCCATCATTGTGGCCTGTCAGTGCCCATCAGTACTGCATGTCAGTGCCCATCAGTGATGCCTGGCAGTGCCCATCAGTGCTGCCTGTCAGTGCCCATAATTGCTGCCCGTCAGTGCCCATCAGTGATGCCTGTCAGTGCCCATCAGTGATGCCTGTCAGTGCCCATCAGTGCTGCCTGTCAGTGCCCATCAGTGCTGCCTGTCAGTACCCATCATTGTGGCCTGTCAGTGCCCATCATTGCTGCCTGTCAGTGCCCATCAGTGATGCCTGTCAGTGCCCATCAGTACTGCCTGTCAGTGCCCATCATTGTGGCCTGTCGGTGCCCATCAGTGCTGCCTGTCAGTGCCCATTAGTGCTGCCTGTCAGTGCCCATCATTGTGGCCAGTCAGTGCCCATCAGTGCTACCTGTCAGTGCCCATCAGTGATGCCTATCAATGCCGCCTATCAGTACCCATCAGTGCCGCCTCATCATTACCCATCAGTGCACATCAGCGAAGGAGAAAAATTACTTATTTACTAAATTTTATAACAGAAACTAAGAAAAACTTTTTTTTTTCAAAATTTTCTGTCTTTTTATATTTGTTTAGCAAAAAATAAAAATTCCAGTGATGAATAAATACCACAAAAAAAAAAGCTCTATCGGTCTCAAAAAAATGAAAAAAATTTGATATGGTTACAGTGTAGCATGAGTAATTGTCATTCAAAGTGCTCTGAAAGCTGAAAATTGGCCTGGGCAGGAAGGGGGTGACAGTGCCCGGTCGGTAAGTGGATAATCAACCCCTGCTCTTCTGATTACAGTGGAGCCAACTACATTTACCCAGCAGCCTGCTCTACACTAGGAGGGTGCTGCCTCTGCACTGTGAACACAGGAGGTCAGCAGCTCGACACAGGCACCATTCACAGAATGCTGTGCATTTTCAGAATAAATGCAAAGCACTCTCTGACTAGACGAGGTGGGCAGGTGGGGCAGTGATGTCATGCTCTCCACCTCATCCAATCAGAGAACACTCTGCATTGATTAAAAAATAAAAATGCACAGCAGTCTCTGAATAGCACCCGCGCTGAGCGGCTGACCTCCTGTATTTACACGGCGTCAGGCCAGCCGCTCAGTACGGGACCCCGAGGCAAGTGGAGATTACTGTAGTAGCGGTGTAGTAGTGGTGCCGACTCCAGTAAATTCCAGCTTTCAGGGGCATTGACCAGGTATGTATATACAGTACTGTGGTTATAATTGCCCAAGCTGGAACAATGTAGCTATGTATAACATGCCGATGCCTGGAATTAGTTTTTAACCACTTCAGCCCCGGAAGAATTGGCCCCTTATTGACCGGGCCATTTTTTGTGAAACAGCGCTACGCCGTTTTTAACTGACTATTGCGACGTTGTACAAAAAAAATTATTGACGTCCTTTATTTCCCACAAATAGAGATTTCTTTTGGTGGTATTTGATCACCTCTGCGGTTTTTATTTTTTGCGCTATAAATAAAAAAAGAGCGACAATTTTGGAAAAAAAAAACCAATATTTTTTTACTTTTTGCTATAATAAATATCCCCCAATTTTTTTTGAAAAAACACATTTCTTCCTCAGTTTAGGCCGATATGTATTCTTCTACATATTTTTGTTAAAAAAAAAAAAAATCGCTGTAAGCGTATATTGATTTGTTTGCGCAAAAGTTATAGCGTCTACAAAATAGGGGATAGATTAATGCCATTTTTATTATAATTTTCTTTTACTAGTAATGGCGGCGATTTGCGGTTTTTATTAGGACTGCGACATTGCAGTGGACACATCGGACACTTTTGACACTTTTTTTGGACCATTGACATTTATACAGCAATCAGAGATAAAAATAGCCACTGATTAATGTATAAATGTCACTGGCAGGGAAGGGGATCAAGGGGTTAAAGGTGTTCCCTAGATGTGTTCTAACTGTGGGGGGAATGTGGCTGACTAGAGGAGGAGACGATAGTTGTTCCTACTTAAGTAGGAACACACAATCTGTCTCCTCTCCCCTGACAGAACCGGGATTTGTGTGCTTACGCACACAGATCCCGGTTCCTGCTCTGTCACGAGCGATCGCGGTTCATCACGCCCGCCAGGCACGCACATCCGCCCTGGGGACACGCTGCGGGTGCACGCTCGCGCGCGCCTGCTTGGGTGTCTTAACACACACAGATCCCAGTTCTCGCTCTGTCACAAGTGATCACGGGTGCCCGGCGGTCATCGTGCCCGCCAGGCATGCAAATCGCCCCCTGGGACACGCTGTGGGCGCACGCGCGCCTGCTAGGGCGTTTTAAAGAGCCGACGTAAAAGCCATGACGGCTCGCCCTGGGGAGCCAACCTGCCACAGTATAACTGCGGCCGCTGGTCAGGAAGGGATTAATAAGCTGTGGACCTCCATATATAGTAGTTAATGAGCTGCAGTCATACAGCCGGCCTTCTATAGTAGTTAATTAGGTAAGGTCATACAGCCCGCCTTCTATAGTAGATAATGTGCTGAGGTCATACAGCCCGCCTTCTATAGTAGTTAATGAGCTGAGGTCATACAGCCCGCCTTCTATAGTAGTTAATGAGCTGAGGTCATACAGCCCGCCTTCTATAGTAGATAATAAGCTGAGGTCATACAGCCCACCTTCTATAGTAGATAATAAGCTGAGGTCATACAGCCCGCCTTCTATAGTAGTTAATGAGCTGAGGTCATACAGCCCGCCTTCTATAGTAGATAATGTGCTGAGGTCATACAGCCCGCCTTCTATAGTAGTTAATGAGCTGAGGTCATACAGCCCGCCTTCTATAGTAGTTAATGAGCTGAGGTCATACAGCCCGCCTTCTATAGTAGATAATAAGCTGAGGTCATACAGCCCACCTTCTATAGTAGATAATAAGCTGAGGTCATACAGCCCGCCTTCTATAGTAGTTAATGAGCTGAGGTCATACAGCCCGCCTTCTATAGTAGTTAATGAGCTGAGGTCATACAGCCCGCCTTCTATAGTAGTTAATGAGCTGAGGTCATACAGCCCGCCTTCTATAGTAGATAATAAGCTGAGGTCATACAGCCCACCTTCTATAGTAGATAATAAGCTGAGGTCATACAGCCCGCCTTCTATAGTAGTTAATGAGCTGAGGTCATACAGCCCGCCTTCTATAGTAGATAATAAGCTGAGGTCATACAGCCCGCCTTCTATAGTAGTTAATGAGCTGAGGTCATACAGCCCGCCTTCTATAGTAGATAATGAGCTGAGGTCATACAGCCTGCCTTCTATAGTAGTTAATGAGCTGAGGTCATACAGCCCACCTTCTATAGTAGTTAATGAGCTGAGGTCATACAGCCCGCCTTCTATAGTAGATAATGAGCTGAGGTCATACAGCCCGCCTTCTATAGTAGATAATGAGCTGAGGTCATACAGCCCGCCTTCTATAGTAGATAATGAGCTGAGGTCATACAGCCCGCCTTCTATAGTAGATAATGAGCTGAGGTCATACAGCCCGCCTTCTATAGTAGTTAATGAGCTGAGGTCATACAGCCCGCCTTCTATAGTAGATAATAAGCTGAGGTCATACAGCCCACCTTCTATAGTAGATAATAAGCTGAGGTCATACAGCCCGCCTTCTATAGTAGTTAATGAGCTGAGGTCATACAGCCCGCCTTCTATAGTAGATAATAAGCTGAGGTCATACAGCCCACCTTCTATAGTAGATAATAAGCTGAGGTCATACAGCCCGCCTTCTATAGTAGTTAATGAGCTGAGGTCATACAGCCCGCCTTCTATAGTAGTTAATGAGCTGAGGTCATACAGCCCGCCTTCTATAGTAGATAATGAGCTGAGGTCATACAGCCTGCCTTCTATAGTAGTTAATGAGCTGAGGTCATACAGCCCACCTTCTATAGTAGTTAATGAGCTGAGGTCATACAGCCCGCCTTCTATAGTAGATAATGAGCTGAGGTCATACAGCCCGCCTTCTATAGTAGATAATGAGCTGAGGTCATACAGCCCGCCTTCTATAGTAGTTAATGAGCTGAGGTCATACAGCCCGCCTTCTATAGTAGTTAATGAGCTGAGGTCATACAGCCCACCTTCTATAGTAGTTAATGAGCTGAGGTTATACAGCCCGCCTTCTATAGTAGTTAATGAGCTGAGGTCATACAGCCCACCTTCTATAGTAGTTAATGAGCTGAGGTCATCCAGCCCGCCTTCTATAGTAGTCAATGAGCTGAGGTCATACAGCCCGCCTTCTATAGTAGATAATGAGCTGAGGTCATACAGCCCGCCTTCTATAGTAGATAATGAGCTGAGGTCATACAGCCCGCCTTCTATAGTAGTTAAGGAGCTGAGGTCATACAGCCCACCTTCTATAGTAGATAATGAGCTGAGGTCATACAGCCCGCCTTCTATAGTAGATAATGAGCTGAGGTCATACAGCCCGCCTTCTATAGTAGATAATGAGCTGAGGTCATACAGCCCGCCTTCTATAGTAGTTAAGGAGCTGAGGTCATACAGCCCGCCTTCTATAGTAGATAATGAGCTGAGGTCATACAGCCCGCCTTCTATAGTAGTTAATGAGCTGAGGTCATACAGCCCGCCTTCTATAGTAGTTAATGAGCTGAGGTCATACAGCCCGCCTTCTATAGTAGTTAATGAGCTGAGAGTAAATCACTGAACAGCCCCCTGTGGGAGTGAAGGAAGGAATTTAAAGCTACAGTCTACTGAAATACATTTTCAGTTTTTGGTAGATGTGTGAATGGACGGTTGTTCTTTCCTCAAATCTGTGGGAGCAACGGTCCATTTTGGGCAAAAGAGATGGAAGAAGCCAACATGTGGCCCCACCCACCAGACGCCACCAATAACTGAAATATATGACTTGGGTAGACCGGTGCTCTGTAGTTCCCTCCCTGTTTACTATCTGGGGAATATGTCAATGATACAGCTCAGGCACAGAAGCCTTCCCAAGATGTCCCCATGGAACAGCCTCCGTTCTTGGTTCTCTGATCGGCGATTCGCCCCATCATCCTGATGGTCGTCATGGAATTCTATCACTGTGTCTGGCAGGTCATAATCGTCATCCTCATCCTCCGGGGACATTTCCTCCTCCTCTGGAATCACTCGCTTTTCTGTAATGATGACGGTGCGTTCACGAGAAAATCCTTTCTGCTCTCCTTCTGAAGACTTTGCAACAAGTCCTCCATCTTTGTTGGTCTAGTCACAAGGGAACACAAGAGAACTTTTGTCAATGTATTAGTAAAGGGTCACTCCGCCCAAAACTGATATCTCAGTGTTTGTGGATTCTGGAGAGATGAACCCCCTGACAGTACATTATATCTCTTGGGGGCTATTTGATCCTTTATTTGGATCCTATGACTGTATATTTGTTGGTGAACCATAATTATACAATCAGATAGTTTTGTGTGTAAAACATTTTATTTCTGTCGACACCTAACCCTAACTCTGATCCTCTAACGCCAACCCTCTAATCCTAATTCTAACTCTATAACCCTGACACTAATCCCTCCAAACCTAACTATAACCCTAACTCCATCCTTAACCTTCCAACCCGACTCTAATGCTAACCGTAACTCTAACCCTTTAGCCCTCACTTCAACCTCAACTCTAACTCTAACCTTAACCCTACAACCAGTGGCGGCTGGTGGTAATTTTTTTTTGGGGGGGGGGCTCTAATCAGGGGCTTAAAAACAAAACCCGCCACTTTAATTCATGCGCCCGGTGTCATGGAAGGGGCCGGATGCATGAATAGGGGGTGGCGGCAATGGAAAGAGAAGGCGGCGCCCGTGTGCCCTTAATGGATGGGCCGCCCCTGCCTTCAAACCTAACTCTAACCCTAGCCCTAACCCTAACTCTAAATTTAACCCCCTAACTCTAGACATATCCCTCTAACATTAACTCAAACCTTAACCCTCCAACCCAAACTCTAAACCTAGCCCTAACTCTAACCTTAACCCTCAACTCTAACTCTAACCTTAACCCTACAACCAGTGGCGGCTGGTGGTAATTTTTTTTTGGGGGGGGGCTCTAATCAGGGGCTTAAAAACAAAACTCGCCACTTTAATTAATGCGCCCGGTGTCATGGAAGGGGCCGGATGCATGAATTGGGGGTGGCCGCAATGGAAAGAGAAGGCGGCACCCGTGCGCCCTTAATGGATGGGCCGCCCCTGCCTACAAGCCTAACTCTAACCTTAGCCCTAACTCTAACTTTAACCCGCTAACTCTAGACATAACCCTCTAACATTAACTCAAACCTTAACCCCCCAACCCTAACTCTAAACCTAGCCCTAACTCTAACCTTAACCCTCAACTCAAACACTAACCTTAAACCTAAAAACCATAACTCTAACCATTTAACCCTAACTCTAACCTTAACCCTCCAGCCCTACCTATAACCCTAACTATAACCTTAACCCTAAAACTCTAACCCTATAAGCGTAACCCTGCAACCCTAACTTTAACCCTAACTATAACCTTAACCCTAAAACTCTAACCCTATATCTCTAACTCTAACCTTAACCCTAAAACTCTAACTCTAACCCTATAACTCTGACCTTAACCCTCCATCCCTAACTCTACCCCTAACCCTAACTCTAACCTTAACCCTCCAACTCTAACCTAACCCCAACTCTAACCATATAGTAATAGGGTGAACTCCGCGCCCAAAAAATTAATTGGTTCAGAAAATAATTGTAACTAAGCTGCTCCCCTGAGAAGTGTTGGACTCCCAGTGATATGAATATGTGCAGAATAGGGGGCGCTAGGTGCCTAATAACCATGAAGCACAGTAGTGCACAAAATGAAATGACATACAATATTAAAATAAAGAGCAAATAATAAATAGAATAAGTCCCAATATTAGTGAATCTAAACGTGACATTCAGAGTCCATAAAAAACAAAAGCAACTGCTTGTTGCCGTGATATATCTTAAAAATAATATTTTGTAGTTCAAAAATGGCATTTAAAGTCCATACATCAAACGACACCATTCAATGCTGCTACAATAAGTCTTGAAGTGATTGATAAAGTGATCCTTCACCAACTCTGTGAAAACGCACCCAATGTGACTGGATATATAATTTGCTTACCAGAGATATTTGACCTCTTTAGCCAAAAAGAAGGTCAATAACGCTTATGCAGGATTGTGCCTGCTCACATGTGCAATAATTGGGAGATGTACACCTTCGTCCTCATAGGTATCAGCCGGATAATGAAAAACAACAATGGAGGATTTCCATAGTGTAAAACCGTTTAATTATAAAATCAGAGCATAAAAAGTAAAGCCGAATGGCTACTCACATTTAAAAGTGCCTACCCGGCACTGGGGCTGCTGGCTTGTCAGGAAATTGTTGTGCGGGGAAGCGCTAGGATCCTATCCACCTCCGTGGATGCCGTGCGTTCCACCTGCTTGTTTCCGGCAACCAACCAGGCCGGAAGCGGCGTAAGTAACGTGACCAGGTATCGCCTCGACGTACGTTTCGTGATTACATCTTCAGGAAGCGTACCTGGTCACTGGAGGTCACGATATTTAAAGATAAAAACCCGGGGAAACCAATTTGGATGCGCAGCCTCAGTCTCAGTTGAGGCATTGACATAAAGACTGGAATAGGAATTCATCTTAATTGTGCTAATCCGCTACACATCCTGGACATACAAATAATGATTGTATACTTGGCCAACCATAAAAACACCAAAATGGTATATTATTGCAACTATACCTATGCAGATTTTGTACATACTTTGTAGAAGAATTTTTAATTAAGCATAGCCCACACCTATAATTGACCCATGGGCCTAACTCTAACTTTAACTTTGAAACCTTAACGCTAACCTTAACCCTTCAACCCTAACCCTCTAGACCTTAAGCCTTCAACCCTAACCCTCTAGACCTAACTCTCTAACCTTAACCCTTCAACCCTAACCATTTAACCACTTAACCCTAACTCTAACCTTAACCCTGCAACCCTAACTATAACCCTAACTATAACCTTAACCCCTTAACGCTAACCCTATAACTCTAACCCTATAACTCTAACTCTAATCTTAACCCTAAAACTCTAACTCTAACCATATAACTCTAACCTTAACCCTCCATCCCTAATTCTACCCCTAACCCTAACTCTAAACCTCTAACCCTAACTCTAGCCTTAACCCTCCAACTCTAATCTAACCCCAACTCTAACCTTAACTTTGAAACCTTAACGCTAACCCTAACTCTCTAACCTTAACCCTTCAACCCTAACCTTCTAGACCTAACTCTAACCCTAACCCTCTAACATTAAGCCTTCAACCCTAACCCTCTAAACCTAACCCTAACCCTCTAACCTTACCCCTTCAACCCTAACCCTCTAAACCTATCTCTAAAGCCTAGTACACACGACCGAGAATCTTGTCGTAAAAAAAAAAACAGTTGTTTTTCCCTTGTCAAGCTTGACGGGATTCTTGTCAAGCTTTCCTTGCATACAAACTGTCAATTCCAAATCTCGTCATTGTAAAGCGCGGTGACGTACAACACGTACGACGGCAGTATAAAGGGGAAGTTCGATTCCAATGGCGCCACCCCTTGGGCTGCTTTTGCTGATCTCGTGTTACCGTGTGTTAGTAAAAGTTTGGTGAGAGACGATTCGCGCTTTTCAGTCTTCGTGCTTTTCAGTCCGTTTCAGCGTGACGAATGTGCTATCTCCATTACGAACGCTAGTTTTACCAGAAGGTGCGCTCCCGTCTCATACTTGATTCTGAGCATGCGCGATTTTTGAAGACTCGGAAAAGCATACACACGACCGGTTTTCTCGCCGGGAAACAGGCCGACGAGAATCCTGACGAGAAAAACGAGAATCCTGACGAGAAAATAGAGAGCAGGTTCTCTATTTTTCTCGTCGAGATTCCCGGCAGTTTTCTCGACGAGAAACCATACACACGGCCGGTTTTCTCGGCAAGAAAGCTCTCCCAATAGTTTTCTTGTCGTTTCTTGATGAGAAAACCGGTCGTGTGTACGAGGCTTGACACTAACCCTCTAACCTTAACCCTTCAACCCTAACCCTCTAGACCTAACTCTAACACTAATCCTCCAACCTTAACCCTTCAACCCTAACCCTCTAGACCTAACTCTAACACTAATTCTCTAACCTTAACCCTTCAACCCTAACCCTCTAGACCTAACTCTAACACTAACCCTCTAACCTTAACCCTTCAACCCTAACCCTCTAGACCTAACTCTAAAGGGACCCTCTAACCTTAACCCTTCCACCCTAGCTCTAACCCTCTAACCCTAGCCCTTAATCTAACCCTATCTCTCTACTAGGGATGAGCTTCGTGTTCGAGTCGAACATACGTTCGACTCGAACATCGGCTGTTCGATCGTTCGACGAAGATCGAACGATTTGGGCCGTTCGCGCCAAATTCGAGTGACGCGAACGGCCCACAATGCACTACGCCATCGCAGTGTCATCCAGGCGCTGTGATTGGCCAAGCATGCACTGTGACCCCGCATGCTTGGCCAATCACAGCGCCGGCAGCGAGGAGAGCAATGATTGGCCACAGGCAGGATGCCTGTGGCCAATTATTGCTGAGGGTGTTTAGTACACGCCCCACACTATAAAAGGCCGCCAGCACGGCGGCCTAGTGTAGTGTGTTCCGGAGCAGGGAAAGACAAGCATAGGCAGGGACAGTGACATTTATTTCTTTCTTGCTTAACCTGGATTCCTTTAGTTTAGGGAAAGAGAAGGATAGGTAGGGAGAGTGTCAGTGTGTTTTACTGTGCGAGTCCTTGTTTCTAGGGACAAAGAAGGAAAGTGAGGGGATTTCTCCTTGTGCTATAGTGTGCTTTAAAAAAACATTTTTTCTAGGGACAGAAAACTCTAGGTAGGGAGAGTGTCAGTTTCTTTCACTGTGCCAGTCCTTGTTTCTAGGGACAAAGAAGGAAAGTGAGGGGAATTCTCCTTGTGCTATAGTGTGCTTTAAAAAAACATTTTTTTCTAGGGACAGAAAACTCTAGGTAGGGAGAGTGTCAGTTTCTTTCACTGTGCCAGTCCTTGTTTCTAGGGACAAAGAAGGAAAGTGAGGGGAATTCTCCTTGTGCTATAGTGTGCTTTAAAAAAACATTTTTTCTAGGGACAGAAAACTCTAGGTAGGGAGAGTGTCAGTTTCTTTCACTGTGCCAGTCCTTGTTTCTAGGGACAAAGAAGGAAAGTGAGGGGAATTCTCCTTGTGCTATAGTGTGCTTTAAAAAAACATTTTTTCTAGGGACAGAAAACTCTAGGTAGGGAGAGTGTCAGTTTCTTTCACTGTGCCAGTCCTTGTTTCTAGGGACAAAGAAGGAAAGTGAGGGGAATTCTCCTTGTGCTATAGTGTGCTTTAAAAAAACATTTTTTCTAGGGACAGAAAACTCTAGGTAGGGAGAGTGTCAGTTTCTTTCACTGTGCCAGTCCTTGTTTCTAGGGACAAAGAAGGAAAGTGAGGGGAATTCTCCTTGTGCTATAGTGTGCTTTAAAAAAACATTTGTTCTAGGGACAGAAAACTCTAGGTAGGGAGAGTGTCAGTTTCTTTCACTGTGCCAGTCCTTGTTTCTAGGGACAAAGAAGGAAAGTGAGGGGAATTCTCCTTGTGCTATAGTGTGCTTTAAAAAAACATTTTTTTCTAGGGACAGAAAACTCTAGGTAGGGAGAGTATCAGTTTCTTTCACTGTGCCAGTCCTTGTTTCTAGGGACAAAGAAGGAAAGTGAGGGGAATTCTCCTTGTGCTATAGTGTGCTTTAAAAAAACATTTTTTCTAGGGACAGAAAACTCTAGGTAGGGAGAGTGTCAGTTTCTTTCACTGTGCCAGTCCTTGTTTCTAGGGACAAAGAAGGAAAGTGAGGGGAATTCTCCTTGTGCTATAGTGTGCTTTAAAAAAACATTTTTTCTAGGGACAGAAAACTCTAGGTAGGGAGAGTGTCAGTTTCTTTCACTGTGCCAGTCCTTGTTTCTAGGGACAAAGAAGGAAAGTGAGGGGAATTCTCCTTGTGCTATAGTGTGCTTTAAAAAAACATTTTTTTCTAGGGACAGAAAACTCTAGGTAGGGAGAGTGTCAGTTTCTTTCACTGTGCCAGTCCTTGTTTCTAGGGACAAAGAAGGAAAGTGAGGGGAATTCTCCTTGTGCTATAGTGTGCTTTAAAAAAACATTTTTTTCTAGGGACAGAAAACTCTAGGTAGGGAGAGTGTCAGTTTCTTTCACTGTGCCAGTCCTTGTTTCTAGGGACAAAGAAGGAAAGTGAGGGGAATTCTCCTTGTGCTATAGTGTGCTTTAAAAAAAACATTTTTTCTAGGGACAGAAAACTCTAGGTAGGGAGAGTGTCAGTTTCTTTCACTGTGCCAGTCCTTGTTTCTAGGGACAAAGAAGGAAAGTGAGGGGAATTCTCCTTGTGCTATAGTGTGCTTTAAAAAAACATTTTTTTCTAGGGACAGAAAACTCTAGGTAGGGAGAGTGTCAGTTTCTTTCACTGTGCCAGTCCTTGTTTCTAGGGACAAAGAAGGAAAGTGAGGGGAATTCTCCTTGTGCTATAGTGTGCTTTAAAAAAACATTTTTTCTAGGGACAGAAAACTCTAGGTAGGGAGAGTGTCAGTTTCTTTCACTGTGCCAGTCCTTGTTTCTAGGGACAAAGAAGGAAAGTGAGGGGAATTCTCCTTGTGCTATAGTGTGCTAAAGCATTCCTCATCAACCATCTTTGAAATCCTTGTTTTTTGGACAGTCAGGGAAATTGTCGTTGTGCTATTCTGTGCAAAAGCAATAATCCTCAACCATATTTAGAAATCCTTAAGTAAAGGGACAGAAAAGGACACCTGAAGGTAGCCCTTATTGCTTTTTTCCCATCTCCCTGCAGGCCATCTATTAGAATGTCTGGAAGGCAAACAAGGAGAGGCAGACAGTCAGGAGGCAATAAAAGAGGGCAAGCAGGCTCTGTGTCTGGGGGCAACAGTGCTGGTCGTGGACGCGGTGCATTGTCATCAGCACATGGCCATGGGACACGCTTGTCCTTCTTTTCGGCAGCTGGACATGTTGAGCCACATCATGCCGAAGACTTGGTAGAGTGGATGACCAAGCCCTCCTCCTCCTCCTCATCCTCTCTCACCCAGGCTCAGGGTACTGGCAAAGCAGCTGCCAAAGCGTCCTCTTCCCTGGTATCAATGTCAGACTCATCATCAGTCACTCCTTCCCTAGACCCACCATGTCCTCCTCCTGAGGAGTCCCCCGAACTGTTTGAGCACAGTGTTGGGTACATGCTCCAGGAGGATGCCCAGCGTTTCAAAGGGTCTGATGATGAAACCCAGCTAGAGGAAGGCAGTAGCGTGAGAGCAGACAGAGGGGATGCTCAAGAAGGACACCAATCTGGCAGTCATGTTCCAGCAGCTGCAGCATACTGCCAGATTGGCTCCAGTGATGAGGAGGGAGGGGATGATGAGGTCACTGACTCCACGTGGGTGCCTAATAGGAGAGAGGAGGAGGAGGAGGATGAGGAGGAGGCACATCTCCAACGAGGCAGGATGCCCTTTGGTGGCCAGCGTAAGGGCAGTACACCGACGGAATCACACCGCAGAGCTCCGCCTGTGCAGGGCGCAGCCTCTGCCCGTCATTCAAAAAGTTCCTTGGTGTGGGCCTTTTTTGAGGCTAGTGCATCAGATCGCACAGCTGCTGTTTGCAACATATGTCTCAAGCGTATATCGCGTGGCCAAAACATCAGCCGCTTGGGTACCACATGCCTGACCAGACATATGTTGACCTGCCATGCAGCTCGTTGGCAAGCCTACCTCAAAGACCCACACCAAAGAACAAAGCGGACCTCTCCTTGCACCGCATCAGCTGGGATCTCCAACCCCACTATAACTTCAGTCCTCTCTGAAACATGCACTGAGAGGAATGAAGGTGTAGAATTAGGTGTGTCACAGCCAAGTACTTGCGGCCACTCTGCTAGCAGTACACCGACGTCCGATTCTAGCAGGCAAATTTCCCTGCCCCAGCTGCTGGACCGTCGAAAGAAGTTCACTCCCAGCCATCCACATGCCCAGCGGTTGAATGCTAGCTTGGCTAAATTGCTAGCGCTTCAACTGCTGCCTTTTCAGTTGGTAGACTCGGCCCCCTTCCGTGAGTTTGTGCAATGTGCGGTTCCTCAGTGGCAGGTTCCCAAACGCCACTTTTTCTCACGGAAGGCTATTCCGGCTCTCTACCGGCATGTGGAAGGCAATGTCTTGGCCTCGCTGGACAGGGCGGTCAGCGGTAAGGTGCATATTACCGCTGACTCATGGTCCAGCAGGCATGGACAGGGACGTTACCTTTCTTTCACGGCCCATTGGGTCACTCTTTTGGCAGCTGGGAAGGATGCAGGACAAGGTGCAGTAGTGTTGGAGGTTGTTCCACCGCCACGCCTCCAAAATGCTACTACTAGTTGTGACACACCTCTCTCCTCCACCCCTTCCTCTTCTTCTTCCTCCATGGCCTCTTCCTGTGGTTTGTCCTATGAACCAGCGGTGCTCCGTAGCCGTTCACGGGGCTACGCAAGTACGCAGGCAAAAAGATGCCATGCCGTGCTTGCGCTGGTGTGTTTGGGGGACAGAAGCCACACTGGGACAGAGGTCCTGTCTGCTCTGCAGGGCCAGGCCGAGAGGTGGTTGACGCCACGCCAGCTTAAGCCAGGAATGGTGGTTTGCGACAATGGCACCAACCTCCTCTCCGCCCTCCGACAGGGACAACTGACCCATGTGCCCTGTGTGGCTCACGTCCTTAACCTGGTGGTGCAGCGGTTCTTGGGCAGGTACCCGGGCTTACAGGATGTCCTGAGGCAGGCCAGGAAAGTCTGTGTGCATTTCCGCAGATCTTATAATGCCAGTGCTCGCCTGGCTGAGCTGCAAAAGGAGTTGAACCTGCCCAAGAACCGCCTTATATGTGACATGCCCACCAGGTGGAACTCAACGTTGGCCATGCTGCAGCGGCTGCACACGCAGCAGAGGGCCATCAATGAGTACCTGTGCGACTACGGCACCAGGACAGGGTCAGGGGAGCTTGGTTTTTTTTCTCCACGCCAGTGGGGCATGATCAGGGATGCATGCACTGTCCTGGCACCATTTGAGGAGGCCACGAGGATGGTGAGCAGTGACAGTGCATGCATCAGTGACACTGTACCTCTTGTCCACCTGTTGGAGCACACGCTGTGTGGAATAATGGACAGGGCACTTGAGGCAGAACAGAGGCAGGAAGAGGAGGACTTCCTTGCCTCTCAAGGCCCCCTTTACCCAGACAGTGTTCCTTCTGTCCCACCCATCGCACAGGAAGAGGAAGAGGAGGAGGAGGAGGAGGAGGAGGATTGTGTCAGCATGGAGGTGGAGGCTGGCACTCAGCATCATCAGCAGCAGTCTTTTAGGGATGATTTACAGTCCCAAGAAACCAGTGGACTTGCACGTGGCTGGGAGGAGGTGGCTGCGGATCATGTCGTCCTTAGTGACCCAGAGGACTCCGGAGCGAATGCCTCAGCAAACCTACGCTGCATGGCCTCCCTGATCCTGCAAAGTCTGCGGAAGGATCCCCGTATTCTTCGGATCAAGGAGAGGGACCATTACTGGCTGGCCACTCTCCTTGATCCACGGTACAAGGGTAAGGTTGCGGACCTTATGTTACCTTCGCAGAGGGAGCAGAGGATGAGACAACTCCGGGAGGCCTTGCAGAAAGGTCTGTGCAACGCGTTCCCAGAGACTGGGAGGTTACAAACTCCTGGTCCTGGACAACGAGTTGCTGAGGCTTCGGCCAGTCAAAGAAGGAGCGGTGGGGAAGGTGGCCGTCTGACCGATGCGTTCAGACAATTCTTTAGTCCGCAGCCCCAAAGTATGATCGGTTCCAGCAACCATCGCCAGCGTCTGATAAACATGGTGCAGGAATATCTAGGGGCAAGGTCAGACTTGGACACCTTCCCCACCGAAAATCCTCTGGCTTACTGAGTCTTGAGGATGGATCACTGGCCAGAGCTTGCACAGTATGCAATTGAGCTACTGGCCTGTCCTGCATCCAGCGTTCTTTCGGAACGCACATTCAGTGCTGCTGGAGGATTTGTCACGGATCACAGGGTGCGCCTGTCCACCGACTCGGTTGATCGACTGACTTTCATCAAGATGAACCAGTCTTGGATCACCACCAGCTACCACACACCTGATGCTGATATAACAGACTAATTGATTTTAACATGTCACATCCCTTCAAGACTGATGCTGATGCTGAGTGCCTGTGCTGTTATGTTGACTGGCTATCCTCCTCCTCCGAGTCCTCAATGATACGATTGATGATGATAGCTTGGAAGATCATTTTTGTTTATGGGTGCCGCCACCAGTGGCTAAGGCCCAATTTTTCAGCCCCTGTTTCACAGGGGCGTGTAATTACAATTTTTTTAGCAATAATTTGCCATAGGGCTCATTGCTGTGCTCCAAGTACAGTATCTGTGAGGGGTTGGAGTGTTGTGGCACCAGTGCCTAAGGCCCAATTTTTCAGCCCCTGTTTAACAGGGGCGTGTCATTACAATTTTTGAAGCAATACTTTGCAACAGGGCTCATTGCTGTGCTCCAAGTACAGTATCTGTGAGGGGTTGTAGTGTTGTGCCACCAGTGCCTAAGGCCCAATTTTTCACCCCTGTTCAACAGGGGCATGCAATTACAATTCTTGATCTAATAATTCACAGCAGGGCCCATTGCTGCACCCACCAAGAGTAACTCTGAGGGCTTACAGTGTTGTGGCAACGCCACCACCACCACCACCACCACGAAAGGCCCAATTTTTCAGCCCCTGTTCAAAAGGGGCATGTAATTACAATTCTTGATCTAATAATTCACAGCAGGGCCCATTCCTGCACCCACCAAGAGTAACTCTGAGGGCTTACAGTGTTGTGGCAACACCACCACCACCACCACCACCACGAAAGGCCCAATTTTTCAGCCCCTGTTCAACAGGGGCATGCAATTACAATTCTTGATCTAATAATTCACAGCAGGGCCCATTGCTGCACCCACCAAGAGTAACTGTCAGGGCTTACAGTGTTGTGGCACCAGCACCACCATCAAAGGCCCAATTTTTACTACCACTGTTCAACAATTATATGTAATTAAAATTCCTGATATAATAGTTGACAGCAGGGCGTTCCAGCACCAACCAAGAGTAACTGTGAGTGCTTACAGTGTTGTGCCAACACCAACAACTAAGGGGCCTATTTCTGCAGAGTATATACGGCAGGTCCCTACTTTCAAGCATCCAACTTACAAACGACTCCTACTTGCAAACGCAAGAAGACAACAGGAAGTGAGAGGAAATCTACCCCTTGGAAGGAAAATTCTCTCCTGTAAGAATTAATGTGGGAGAAAGGTGTCTCCTCTGTACTGATGCTTTATCAGCAATCCTTGTTTCAAGAAAAACACCACATTTCAAAAACAGTTGTCATTGGGACGGAAAGTGAGGTGAAATGTTCTGAACAGGGGCACAGACAGCAAAACAAATGTTACAGGGGTGATAACCCTTACCTATGTTTTCCAAAAAGTTTAAAAATAGATTTTTGGGCTGGAGCTACACTTCAACAATGTACCTGTTCAAAATTACAAACAGATTCTACATAAGAACAAACCTACAGTCCCTGTCTTGTATGCACCGCCTGTATACGGCTGTTCAGAGTATATAGGGCCTTTTTTATTTTATGTGCGGGGTTCCCCTTAATATCCATACAAGACACAAAGGGTCTGGTAATGGGCTGGGGTAGGGGGGGGGGGGTGTGTGATGGGGTAGCTATGCCATTTTTCTTAAAGATTTTCATCCATATTACCGGGACCAGACATTACATTAAAGCCGCAAGCAGTTTTAAATGGCTTTTTTTTCCTTTAGAAGTGTCATTTTGTGCAGGGACAGTTCTAAACACGGGAAACACGTGGCACTTCACAGGCATACTTTAGACACCCCCCAGGTACGATATTTAAAGGAATATTTGACTCTTTTTTTTTCACTTTATGCATCATTAAAATGACTGCTCCCGAAAAACGACCGTTTTTAAAACTTCTTTTTGCATTGATACATGTCCCCTGGTGCAGAACCCGGGTTCCCAAACCCTTTTTAGGACAATAACATGCATAATAGTTGTTATAATTAGCACTTTAGAATTCGAACGTTCGCATCCATTGTATTTAATAGGGTTCTAATGTTCGTACGAACTTTCGGTCCGTTCGCGGGTTCTGGTGCGAACCGAACCCGGGGGTGTTCGGCTCATCACTACTCCCTACCACTAACCCTAACAAAGTCTCTGAAGCCTCGTACACACGGCCGAGATTCTCGTCGAAAAAAACATGTCGTTTTTTTCGACGAGATTCTTGGACAAGAAACTTGTCCCGGCCGAGTGTACAGACACTCGATTCAAAGAACCCGCGGTTCTTTGAATGGAGCGTACGCGGTGACGTCATCGACTACGACGAGCATGCGCTCGTCACATTCGATGCCGTCGCCGCCATCTTGGTATACCCTACCTATGCCTAGGAAGCTACCGCACATGCGTCGAATTCATTTCGAACATGCGCGGGCTTCCCGGAGGACAGGTAAGTGTACACACACTCACTTTTCTCGTCGAGAAACATGCCGAGGAGAATCTCGACGAGAAAATAGAGAGCAGGTTCTCTATTTTCTCGTCGAGATTACTTGTCGGTTTTCTTGACGAGAAACCATACTGTGACAGCAGGAAGGTAAAGTCACCTGGTTGCATCCAGGGGGGTAGATATATTTCTCCCAGATTCAGGCTTTATGCCGACTTATACAACTAGGGAGTTGATGAAGCCCAGCTGAGGCTAGTGGGCTCATGAATGACTCATACCTCTAGGGAGAGTGCTGGGCGTCGTGAGGCAGGGAGTTGATGAGACCAGCTGAAGCCTGTCAGTTCGTTTAAGGCCTCTATAAAAACTCCCAGCTTCATTAGATGTTAGCTCATGCCTGGAACCAGACCTGTGTGGACTGTCTAGGGAGAGTGAACCCCTGTGCGGTGAGGCAAAGCCTGTGTGGCTATTTGTTTGGACTTTTACTAAACCAGGGACTTAGGGACTAGGACAGCACTAGGCTGATCCCAGTTGTTAGTTTAGGAAACCTGCATGTTTAGTCAGAGGTCAAACTGACCAGGATTTATTTTGTTTGTTTCTTTTTGGCTTTGCTGTGTTTTTGTCACTGTACATAGAGAAATAAACCGCACCTTTTGATTTTGAAAACCACAACCTCCGTCTGCTGGCCCTGTTTTTGTGTGGGGAGCCCAACCAGGGGGTCACACACACCCGCTACCGAGTTAACCCCCTCACAGTTGGTGGAGAACCAGTGGCAGTTTTTTTTAAGCCAGCATGGAGGAGATACTGAAACAGCTGGCTCTAGCAAATGCCAATCAACAGCAGACAAATGCAGGTTTGCAAAGGAGCCTTGCAGCCCAGCAGCAAGCTCATCAACAAGCCCAGCAGCAATCTGAGGCCCGCTTCATAGACCTGTTACAGAAGCAAGAGCAGAGACTACAACAAATGGAAGCAGTAATGCAGCAACGTCCGCAGACCAGTGAGGAAAGCCGTCCCACTAATACCGCGTCCTTTGGGGTGAGTCGTTTATTGACAAAAATGACTGGAGAGGATGATCCAGAGGTATTTTTGACCACATTTGAAAGGACTGCTGAAAGAGAAAAGTGGCCTGAGGAGCAGTGGGCTGGACTGGTGGCTCCTCTGTTAACTGGTGAATCGCAGAAGGCTTACTATGACCTAGAGCCTGACCAAGCAAAAGACTATGTGATGCTAAAAGCTGAAATATTGGCAAGGCTGGGTGTCACCCTGGCTGTCCGGGCTCAGCGTGTGCATAACTGGACTTTCCAGCTTGGAAAACCCCCCAGGTCTCAAATGTATGATCTCATTCACCTGAGCAGGAAGTGGCTACAGCCAGAGACTTTGTCCGCACCGGAGATTGTGGAACGTGTTGTGATGGATCGTTTCTTGAGAGCTCTTCCTACTGCCATTCAAAAGTGGGTAAGCCACGGAGACCCAGAAACGGCCGGTAAACTTGTGGATCGTGTAGAGAGATACTTGGCTACAGAGAACCTGACGGCCTCTTCCAGAGACTCTCGGACTTTCCACCCTAAGACCAGACCATCCCCAGGGGCGGATAAGAGGATTCCAAGGGGTGAGGGTGGAGAGAGTGAGAGGGTGGGAGCTCTACCCCAAGTTTGGCGAGAACAGCCTGGGAAATCAGCGGCTCAAGAGGCCGCAAGAAGGATCGTTTGCTACCGCTGCCGGCAAGCGGGACATATTGCAGCCAATTGCCCGGTTGTGGAGGAACCCATGCAGTGTGACTTTCTGACGGGCAGACGTCAGTCGCTGTGTGCGACAGTCGCATGCACTGCCATTCGAGGAACTGAGAAACATTTATGCAAAATGTGTGTTAATGGTAGAAATGTTGTGGTATTGTTGGATTCAGGTAGCCTTGTGACCCTGATAAAGGCTGAGTTAGTTAAAACAGAGGTCTCTGGGAATAGCAAGGTAGCTGTTATTTGTGTGCATGGGGACACCCGAGAGTATCCAGTGACTACAGTGTGTTTCGAGACCCCCAAAGGTACCCTCTCTCATCCAGTGGGCTTAGTATCTCAGTTACCGCATGACGCCATTGTGGGAAGGGATTTTCCGAAGTTCTGGGAACTGTGGGATGATCCTGAGCCCCCCACTGGTGCCCCTATGTACCAGGAATGTGATAGCCAGAACTCCTCTGAGAGTGGTGAGGACTCTCCAGAATTTCCCTTGTCAGTATTGGCAGGGGAGACTCAAGAAACTGGAGAGGAGCCCACCTCCTCAGACGAAAACCTACCGTCTGTGGAGTTTTCTGATCTGGAGGTTCACAGGGAAAATTTTGCCACAGAACAGTTAAAAGACCCCGCCCTAATAAAGGCACGGGAAAACGTAGTGGAAATAGATGGCGAGT
This sequence comes from Rana muscosa, assembly GCA_029206835.1. Classification (NCBI taxonomy): domain Eukaryota; kingdom Metazoa; phylum Chordata; class Amphibia; order Anura; family Ranidae; genus Rana; species Rana muscosa. Next base: position 213,787,784 of record JARGYO010005626.1, read on the forward strand.
TAGTGAACCCAGATAATACCTGCACTTACCCATACTTCAGCGTAGAGAAGGACCTACTGTATCGGGTGGCAAAAAGGGCAGAAGAAACCGTTGAGCAGCTGGTGGTGCCCAAACCTTACAGGAAGTTGGTGTTGGAGTTGGCCCATGGGCACATTCTTGGAGGTCATCTGGGGACAGAGAAAACCCGAGAGAGGGTATTACAGAGATTCTATTGGCCTGGGGTGATGAAGGACATAGAAAATTATTGTTCCTCCTGCCCTGTGTGTCAGAGGTCGGCCCCGATGCCACATTTCCGTAGCCCGCTGGTCCCTCTACCCATCATTGAGGTCCCGTTTGAGAGAATCGCAATGGATTTGGTAGGTCCTATAATCAAGTCCGCTAGGGGGCACCAGTACATATTGGTTATAATGGACTATGCCACCCGTTATCCAGAAGCGATCCCTCTCAGAAATACCTCGGCCAAAACCATAGCCAAAGAGCTATCTCTTGTTTTTAGCCGGGTGGGTATTTGTAAAGAACTGCTTACGGACCAAGGTACACCCTTTATGTCCCGGGTTATGAAAGAGCTGTGTAAATTGTTCAAAGTGACGCAATTGCGTACATCTGTGTATCACCCCCAAACCGATGGGCTGGTTGAAAGATTCAACAAAACCCTAAAACAAATGTTGAAGAAAGTGGTGGATAGAGATGGAAAGGATTGGGACTGTCTACTTCCTTATTTGATGTTTGCTATTAGGGAGGTGCCCCAATCCTCTACGGGATTCTCCCCCTTTGAGTTACTGTATGGGAGACACCCAAGAGGGCTGTTGGATATTGCCAAGGAAACTTGGGAAAGTGAGAGTTCTCCCCACAGGAGTGTGATTGAGCATGTCGCCCTGATGCAAGATCGAATTGCACAGGTAATGCCCATCGTGAAGGAACATTTGGCCCAAGCGCAGTTGGCACAGCAGAGAGTGTACAACCGTGGAGCAAAGACCCGTACCTTTTCCCCGGGGGATAGGATATTGGTACTTGTCCCTACGGTTGAAAGTAAATTCCTTGCCAAATGGCAAGGCCCCTACGAGATAATGGAAAAAGTGAGCGAAGTGAATTACAAGGTCAGACAACCAGGAAGGCGAAAGCCCGAACAGATATATCACGTTAATCTGTTGAAAGCCTGGAGGGATAGAGAGTCCCTAGTCGCAGAAACTTGGTCACCAGCTCAAACTGGTTGCGTGATTCCGGAGGTTGGAATAGCAGCCACCTTGTCACAACCCCAACAACAGGAGGTTAAGGAGTTTGTGCTTCGCAACAAGGAGGTGTTCTCTGAGCTGCCGGGACAAACATCTGGGGTAGAGCATGATATTATTACCCCGCCCGGTGAAAGGGTGAAGTTAAAACCCTATCGGATCCCAGAGGCCCGACGGGAGGCAATACGGGAGGAAGTACAGAAAATGCTGAACTTAGGGGTGATAGAGGAGTCCCAAAGTGATTGGTCTAGTCCCATTGTGTTGGTGCCTAAACCGGATGGGAGCTGGCGATTTTGTAACGATTTTCGTCAGTTGAACAAAGTTACAAAATTTGACACCTACCCCATGCCACGTATAGATGAGTTGATCGACCGGCTGGGAACAGCCCGATACATGACGACTCTTGACCTCACAAAAGGGTATTGGCAAATTCCCCTGGCCAAGTCGGCCAAAGAGAAAACCGCATTTGTAACCCCAGACGGGGCGTTCCAATATAAGAGAATGCCGTTCGGGTTACAGAATGCGCCGGCCACATTCCAGCGGAAAATGGACCAGATGCTGAGGCCCCATCGGAAGTATGCTGCGGCTTACCTGGATGACGTAATTGTCCATAGCACAGATTGGGCCTCACATCTGCCAAAAGTGCAAGCAGTCCTGGACTCTGTTCGGGAAGCGGGGTTTACGGCTAACCCCAAGAAGTGTACCATTGGGCAGGAGGAGGCCAAATATCTTGGGTACACCATTGGCAGGGGAGTAATAAAACCCCAACTCAACAAAGTCGAGGCCATCCAGAGTTGGCCACGTCCCAACAGCAAGAAGCAGGTACGAGCCTTTCTGGGAATCGCGGGTTATTATCGGCGCTTCATTCCCCACTTTGCTTCTAAGGCTGTGCCCCTAACCAACCTGACGAAAGGGAAAGGGTCGGTCATGATTAAATGGACCCCCGAGGCTGAGGCAGCATTCCAATTCTTGAAACAAGCCTTATGTAGCCAGCCAGTGTTGTACTCACCCGACTTCTCTAAAGACTTTGTCGTACAAAGTGATGCGTCAGATGTGGGGTTAGGAGCAGTATTGTCCCAGGTCTGGAACGGGGAAGAGCACCCAGTCATTTACCTCAGCAGGAAGTTGAAGTCCCATGAGGTAAATTACGCCACGGTTGAAAAGGAGTGTTTAGCGGTGAAGTGGGCTCTAGATTCCCTTCGGTACTATCTGCTAGGTAGGCACTTTGACATGGTTACGGATCACGCTCCGTTAAAGTGGATGGCTCAAAACAAGGAGACAAATAGAAGAGTGAATAGGTGGTTCCTGGCCCTACAGGAATTCAACTTCACAGTAAAGCATCGCCCTGGCGTTCAAATGGGGAATGTGGATGCTTTGTCTCGAGTACATGAATGCCTGATTGCTGGTGTTCCAACCCCAAGGTTAAAACAAGAGGGGGGGGTATGTGACAGCAGGAAGGTAAAGTCACCTGGTTGCATCCAGGGGGGTAGATATATTTCTCCCAGATTCAGGCTTTATGCCGACTTATACAACTAGGGAGTTGATGAAGCCCAGCTGAGGCTAGTGGGCTCATGAATGACTCATACCTCTAGGGAGAGTGCTGGGCGTCGTGAGGCAGGGAGTTGATGAGACCAGCTGAAGCCTGTCAGTTCGTTTAAGGCCTCTATAAAAACTCCCAGCTTCATTAGATGTTAGCTCATGCCTGGAACCAGACCTGTGTGGACTGTCTAGGGAGAGTGAACCCCTGTGCGGTGAGGCAAAGCCTGTGTGGCTATTTGTTTGGACTTTTACTAAACCAGGGACTTAGGGACTAGGACAGCACTAGGCTGATCCCAGTTGTTAGTTTAGGAAACCTGCATGTTTAGTCAGAGGTCAAACTGACCAGGATTTATTTTGTTTGTTTCTTTTTGGCTTTGCTGTGTTTTTGTCACTGTACATAGAGAAATAAACCGCACCTTTTGATTTTGAAAACCACAACCTCCGTCTGCTGGCCCTGTTTTTGTGTGGGGAGCCCAACCAGGGGGTCACACACACCCGCTACCGAGTTAACCCCCTCACAATACACACGAACAAATTTCTCGGCAAGACATCTCTGCCAGCAAGTTTCTTGCTGGTTCTTGCCGAGAAACTCGGTCGTGTGTACGAGGCCTGAGTGTCTTCATCCTGGTGGATCTCCTCCATGTGGGACACACTCACCCCGTCTGGTATGGTCGTACAGATGACTGTGAAGTGATTTTCCTTCATCGAGGCCTTGCAGCTTTTCTCCACCTAATTGGAAATAAAATGGAAAATTGATAATATTGGTAAATTAAAGTTCTGTATATTAAAATTATTTTTGGATTACACTATTAATTACTATTAATGTTTGTTAAAGGGTCAGTCCACCCACAAATATTATTTCAGTTTTTGGTGGATGTGGGAGGTTTACAATCTGTTATGTTGTCCCTGTGGAATCCTACTGTACAGTGCAAAATGATCCGCACCGCCATGCATTGTGTCACGATGTACTGTATGTGTTACTGCGAATTACAGAAGAGAAGTGCAACAAGAGTATCTAAATGAACCCAAAGTTACAATGTATATTTTGTTCACTGGGGGAGGGGAGATGCCTCCTGCTGCCTGCAGCAGACCATTATTTTGGCCTCGGCAAAGTCACTGACTGGAGATCAATGATGGTTTTTTTAATGATAAAAGGGGGATCATTTATTTAAAGTGGAGAGAGGGAAGGTCAAGGCACTGTTGTTCATGACGGGACTCAGTCATCACACTTACCCCTCGGGCATTATATTCACATCTCTCAGTCGTCTTATATTCAGATTTTTGACAAACTGTCTCCTTGATGGTGAATTTCACCTCGTTTGGTCCTTCAGGCTCCTGTATGGAAGAGAGTCATATCCTCAGTGTAAGGTCAGATAGGGAAAAGAGGATTGTATACAGTGCAGGGAACTAAAGAGGACCTGTCATTTCTACATTTCCTTTACAAAAAAAGTGACTTTAATCTGATTTCTAAAACTAATATTGTTGTTCCTAATAAACATCTAATACAGCCCTCAAAAAATCCACTCGCCTTTTGCGAGTGGATTTTGAGGGCCGGCGAGGAAGGGCTGCCTGGGAGATAGGGGGGGGCGAGCACCGCCAGTTGTATGGGAGTCCTTTCCCAGTGCTCGCGAAGGGGAAGAGAGAAGAGAGAGTCGGCTGGATAATTGGAGCGTGGGGGACATCACTAGCAGCTTTCATTTCAATAGCCGAGTGTTCCCCGCACTCGCTGTCACACACAGCCCCTCCCCTGGTCCTGGGGAATTTGATAGACAGATCACCTGTCCAATCCCGGGACGAGTGACGTGAATCAAAGTTCCCCCGGCCAGGGGGCGGGGCTGTATGTGTCGCTGAGCGGAGGGGAATTGAAATGAAAGCTGTTCCAGTGATGTCCCTCGGTGCTCTTATCATCCGGCCGGCAATGCTCTTCCTCTCCTCTGCTCCCCTGCATTATGGACACAGGTAGGCTGCATTATGGACACGAGTAGGCTGCATTGGTGTACATTGGTCAGGCTGCATTGGTGGACATGGGCAGGCTGCATTGGTGTATATTGGTCAGGCTGCATTGGTGGACATGGGCAGGCTGCATTGGTGTATATTGGTCAGGCTGCATTGGTGGACATGGGCAGGCTGCATTGGTGTGCATTGGTCAGGCTGCATTGGTCAGGCTGCATTGGTCAGGCTGCATTGGTGTGCATTGGGCAGGCTGCATTGGTGGACACGGGCAGGCTGCATTGGTGGACAGGGGCAGGCTGCATTGGTGTGCATTGGTCAGGCTGCATTGGTCAGGCTGCATTGGTGTGCATTGGGCAGGCTGCATTGGTGGACACGGGCAGGCTGCATTGGTGGACATGGGCAGGCTGCATTGGTGTGCATTGGTCAGGCTGCATTGGTGGACACGGGCAGGCTGCATTGGTGGACACGGGCAGGCTGCATTGGTGGATACGGGCAGGCTGCATTGGTGGATATGGGCAGGCTGCATTGGTGGATACGAGCAGGCTGCATTGGTGGATATGGGCAGGCTGGATTGGTGGACACGGGTAGGCTGCATTGGTGGATACGGGCAGGCTGCATTGGTGGACAGGGGCAGGCTGCATTGGTGTGCATTGGTCAGGCTGCATTGGTGGACATGGGCAGGCTGCATTGGTGTGCATTGGTCAGGCTGCATTGGTCAGGCTGCATTGGTCAGGCTGCATTGGTGTGCATTGGGCAGGCTGCATTGGTGGACACGGGCAGGCTGCATTGGTGGACAGGGGCAGGCTGCATTGGTGTGCATTGGTCAGGCTGCATTGGTGTGCATTGGGCAGGCTGCATTGGTGGACACGGGCAGGCTGCATTGGTGGACATGGGCAGGCTGCATTGGTGTGCATTGGTCAGGCTGCATTGGTCAGGCTGCATTGGTGTGCATTGGGCAGGCTGCATTGGTGGACATGGGCAGGCTGCATTGGTGGACACGGGCAGGCTGCATTGGTGGATACGGGCAGGCTGCATTGGTGGATACGGGCAGGCTGCATTGGTGGATACGAGCAGGCTGCATTGGTGGATATGGGCAGGCTGGATTGGTGGACACGGGTAGGCTGCATTGGTGGATACGGGCAGGCTGCATTGGTGGACAGGGGCAGGCTGCATTGGTGTGCATTGGTCAGGCTGCATTGGTGGATATGGGTAGGCTGCATTATGGACACAGGTGAGGCTGCATTGGTGTGCATTGGTCAGGCTGCATTGGTGTGCATTGGTCAGGCTGCATTGGTGGACACGGGCAGGCTGCATTGGTGGACAGGGGCAGGCTGCATTGGTGTGCATTGGTCAGGCTGCATTGGTGGATATGGGTAGGCTGCATTATGGACACAGGTGAGGCTGCATTGGTGTGCATTGGTCAGGCTGCATTGGTGTGCATTGGTCAGGCTGCATTGGTGGACATGGGCAGGCTGCATTGGTGGACACGGGCAGGCTGCATTGGTGTGCATTGGTCAGGCTGCATTGGTGGATATGGGTAGGCTGCATTATGGACACAGGTGAGGCTGCATTGGTGTGCATTGGTCAGGCTGCATTGGTGTGCATTGGTCAGGCTGCATTGGTGGACACGGGCAGGCTGCATTGGTGGACACGGGTAGGCTGCATTGATGAGCACGCATAAAGTTTCTTAATTCTGCATAAAACATTTAAGTGTAATTTCATGAGATAGTTTATGAGGGCGTGTTTAAGAGCGGAATTCGGGGAGGGGCAGGGTAGGGGTTGGGTGGGGCAACTGGTGGCGAGTAACCCTTGAGGTCTGGCTAGTAGCTCAGGACTTGACATTTTGAGCCCTGATCTAATACATCTGTGGAAATGAGATGAGTCACGTTTGCTCATTACATAAACATGCCGTACTTCTTGCTTAATAGGATTACTCCCTGTATCACCTCAGTGAAAGTCCACAGGCAGCTCAGACAGTAGAGAGTCATTGAGGGTTGTGGAAGTGCCACCAGATATGAAGCTCGGGTGTCACGTGTCCCATATTGAGTTGGCCCCGCCCTTTGCAGCTATAACATCTTCAACTCTTCTGGGAAGGCTGTCCACAAGGTTTAGGAGGGTGTCTATGGGAATGTTTGATGGAGGAGGGATAGATCCGCAGAATGGATGAAACAGAAGCAGGGAGATCCTTGCACTGCAGGTCCTCAGGTACAGCTTTCCCCTCCAAGGAGAACAGTGAGCAGCACAGTATTGACATCCCCAAATCTCACTCCAGATCAGGTGAGACTAGCAGTCAGAGGCTGCAGTGCTTTAGATCTCATTCTGCAGCTACACTGTGTTGTCAAAAGTATTGGGACACCTGCCTTTACACACACATGAACTTTAATGGCATCCCAGTCTTAGTCCGTAGGGTTCAATATTCAGTTGGCCCACCCTTTCCAGCTATAATAGCTTCAACTCTTCTGGGAAGGTTGTCCACAAGGTCTAGGGTGTGTGTCTATAGGAAGGTTTGAACATTATTCCAGAAGTGCATTTGTGAGGTCAGGCATTGATGTTGGATGAGAAGGCCTGGCTGGCAGTCTCCGCTTTAATTCGTTCCAAAGGTGTTCTATCGGGTTGAGGTCAGGACTCTGTGCAGGCCAGTCAAGTTCCTCCACCCCAAACTCGCTCATCCATGTCTTTATGGACCTTGTATTGGACACTGGTCCAAATCATTTGGTGGAGGGGGGATTAGGGTGGGGGGGTGTTTTTCAGGGGTTGGGCTTGGCCCCTTAGTTCCAGTGAGGGGAACTCTTAAGGCGTCGGCATACCAAGACATTTTGGACAATTTCATGCTCCCAACTTTGTGGGAACAGTTTGGGGACGGCCCCTTCCTGTTCCAACATGATTGCACAAAGCAAGGTCCATAAAGACATGGATGAGCAAGTTTGGGGAGGAGGAACTTGACTGGCCTGCACAGAGTCCTGACCTCACCCAGATAGAACACCTTTGGGATGATTTAGAGAGGAGACTGTAACATGTAAAGGGGCAATGTGACGTGAAGAGGAACTGAGGACACTTTTGTTAAAGGGGGGGATATGATGTGATGTGAAGGGGGGCTGAGTGATGTGATGTGAAGGGGGGTTAAGTGATGTAATGTGAAGGGGGGCTGAGTGATGTGATGTGAAGGGGGGCTGAGTGATGTGATGTGAAGGAGGGCTGAGTGATGTGATGTGAAGGGGGGCTGAGTGATGTGATGTGAAGGGGGGCTGAGTGATGTGATGTGAAGGAGGGCTGAGTGATGTGATGTGAAGGGGGGCTGAGTGATGTGATGTGAAGGGGGGCTGAGTGATGTGATGTGAAGGGGGGCTGAGTGATGTGATGTGAAGGGGGGGTGAGTGATGTGATGTGAAGGGGGGCTGAGTGATGTGATGTGAAGGGGGGCTGAGTGATGTGATGTGAAGGAGGGCTGAGTGATGTGATGTGAAGGGGGGCTGAGTGATGTGATGTGAAGGGGGGCTGAGTGATGTGATGTGAAGGGGGCTGAGTGATGTGATGTGAAGGGGGGTGAGTGATGTGATGTGAAGGGGGGCTGAGTGATGTGATGTGAAGGGGGGCTGAGTGATGTGATGTGAAGGGGGGCTGAGTGATGTGATGTGAAGGGGGGCTGAGTGATGTGATGTGAAGGGGGGGCTGAGTGATGTGATGTGAAGGGGGGGGTGAGTGATGTGATGTGAAGGGGGGCTGAGTGATGTGATGTGAAGGGGGGCTGAGTGATGTGATGTGAAGGGGGCTGAGTGATGTGATGTGAAGGGGGGCTGAGTGATGTGAAGGGGGCTGAGTGATGTGATGTAAAGGGGGGCTGAGTGATGTGATGTGAAGGGGGGGCTGAGTGATGTGATGTGAAGGAGGGCCGAGTGATGTGATGTGAAGGGGGGCTGAGTGATGTGATGTGAAGGGGGGCTGAGTGATGTGATGTGAAGGAGGGCTGAGTGATGTGATGTGAAGGGGGGCTGAGTGATGTGATGTGAAGGGGGGCTGAGTGATGTGATGTGAAGGGGGGCTGAGTGATGTGATGTGAAGGGGGGCTGAGTGATGTGATGTGAAGGGGGGCTGAGTGATGTGATGTGAAGGGGGCTGAGTGATGTGATGTGAAGGGGGGCTGAGTGATGTGAAGGGGGGCTGAGTGATGTGATGTGAAGGGGAGGCTGAGTGATGTGATGTGAAGGGGGGCTGAGTGATGTGATGTGAAGGGGGGCTGAGTGATGTGATGTGAAGGAGGGCTGAGTGATGTGATGTGAAGGGGGGCTGAGTGATGTGATGTGAAGGGGGGCTGAGTGATGTGATGTGAAGGGGGGCTGAGTGATGTGATGTGAAGGAGGGCTGAGTGATGTGATGTGAAGGGGGGCTGAGTGATGTGATGTGAAGGGGGGCTGAGTGATGTGATGTGAAGGGGGCTGAGTGATGTGATGTGAAGGGGGATGAGTGATGTGATGTGAAGGGGGGCTGAGTGATGTGATGTGAAGGGGGGCTGAGTGATGTGATGTGAAGGGGGGCTGAGTGATGTGATGTGAAGGGGGGCTGAGTGATGTGATGTGAAGGGGGGCTGAGTGATGTGATGTGAAGGGGGCTGAGTGATGTGATGTGAAGGGGGCTGAGTGATGTGATGTGAAGTGGGGCTGAGTGATGTGATGTGAAGGGGGGGCTGAGTGATGTGATGTGAAGGGGGGGTGAGTGATGTGATGTGAAGGGGGGGGGGTGAGTGATGTGATGTGAAGGGGGGGTGAGTGATGTGATGTGAAGGGGGGCTGAGTGATGTGATGTGAAGGGGGGCTGAGTGATGTGATGTGAAGGGGGGCTGAGTGATGTGATGTGAAGTGGGGCTGAGTGATGTGATGTGAAGGGGGCTGAGTGATGTGATGTGAAGGGGGGCTGAGTGATGTGAAGGGGGGCTGAGTGATGTGATGTGAAGGGGAGGCTGAGTGATGTGATGTGAAGGGGGGCTGAGTGATGTGATGTGAAGGGGGGCTGAGTGATGTGATGTGAAGGAGGGCTGAGTGATGTGATGTGAAGGGGGGCTGAGTGATGTGATGTGAAGGGGGGCTGAGTGATGTGATGTGAAGGGGGGCTGAGTGATGTACAGGGGAACTGTAATATGTTATGAGATTTGGACCCTCTGCTAGCAGAAAATATTACTAACTGGACCCCATGAATATTAATTCAAGACCCCTGGTATAGGGCTTAGAATGGGGGGGGGTGGGAGCAGATTTAAGAGTAGATACAGCCTGGAACTCCACTTTAAGATATGATGGTAATCAATAATATCCCACCGCGGCCAAACGACTCAGGGCGATCGCAAACGAATTTAAATTGAAGGAAAGTTATGGCGGTTCGATTTTTTTTTGTGGATTCGATCATTTAGATCAGTGATTCTCAAACTTCTAGGGCCGTGACCCCTTGATAAAATTTCCCAAGTTGTGGGGACCCCTAACAGTAAAATTATTTATAGCGTGGGTTATCAGCACCCAAGGCAAGGCAAGTAATTTGCGCCCCTAACCCACGGACATTTAGCGCTCCCGGAGTCCTTTTAATGGCAACTATAATCACAGGTAGTGTTACTCACTGTGTCTCCAGCTTCGTGGTGTCTCGTAGCAGTGACACCTATGCCGAAATCAGGAGATAGGGTCTCCTCAGCCCCTCCCACTTCACATTCCTCATCAATCAGCTGACCTCTAGTCTCTGCCCCCCCCCCCAGCCATGCCGTGAACTAATTGGGGGGCTGCAAAGAGGCTGAGTGGGCGGCTGCGGGCTCCAGGAACGGCCCAGCTGGGTGGCCGCAAAAAGGCTTGGAGAGCGGTGCGGGCTTCAGGACCAGCCCAGGATTTGGTGACCCCTGGCAAATCACCATTCGACCCCCGAGGGGGTCCCGACCCCAGGTTGAGAACCACTGATTTTGATCGAATTGCACATCGATCGGATAAAAATTCAAAGTGTGTGCGGCCGCTATGAGATTTAAAAGTCAAACTCCAATATTTTATGTTTTTTTTTTTTTCCCCCCATTAAAATAGGAAATAGAACAGAGATGCGATCGACAACTTACAATCATATCTTATCTATGGATCGAAATTTTATTTCCCTGTCTGTGGCATATCGATGGAAGGGGGTGGTTGGTTAGATGTTGATCGTTTCAATCAGAACAGATTGATTGGAAAATAAAATTGAAGTTATTGAAGAGTGTATGGCCAGCAATTCAGCGGGTTGTTAATGATACAAAATGATACAAAATATCTTCACGCTAAAAATAGTAAAATAGTAATATCCTCAGGATTTCCACTCGTCACCAGGGCCACCATCAGGAATTTTGGGGCCCCTGACACAGCTTCAGGCATGGGCCCCCTGGAGCAGAGAACCGGGGGCGGGGCCGGGGGGCGGTGTTGCTGCCCTACATTGAAAACCGGGGGGGAGGGGTTGCCGCCGCAAATTGAGAAGCAGGGAGGGAGGGGTGCCGCCGCAAATTGAGAAGCGGGGGGGGGGCGCCGAAAATTGAAAAGCGGGTTTGGGTTCTGACGAAGAAAAAAGGAAAAAAAAAAGGGGGAAAAGGGGATTGCCATCTGGGCACCTTACAGGTATACTGACGATTTTTTTTTTATATAATAAGTAAATAAAGAAAAAAAAAAAGAAGGGGTTGCCATCCGGGCACCTGGGGACCTCCGGGCCCCTTACAGGTATACTGATGAAAAAAAGAAAAAAAGGAAATGTAATATATATATTTTAAATAAATAAACAATAAGGAAAAAAAATAAGTTTAATATTTTTTTTAAATAAATAAATAATAATGAAAAAACAAAACAAAAACAAGGGGGTTGCCATCCAGGCACCTGGGGACCTCCGGGCCCCTTACAGGTATACTGATGAAAATAAATATATATATATATATATTTTAAAATAATAAATAAATAAATAATGGGGAAAAAAAACGAGGGGGTTGCCATCCGGGCACCTGGGGACCTCCGGCCCCCTTACAGGTATACTGATGAAAAAAATAAAAAAATATATAATATATATTTTTTAAATAAATAAATAATAATGAAAAAAAAAAAAACAAGGGAGTTGCCATCCGGGCACCTGGGGACCTCCGGCCCCCTTACAGGTATGCTGATGAAAAAAAGAAAAAAATATATATAATATATATTTTTTAAATAAATAAATAATAATGAAAAAAAAAAACAAGGGAGTTGCCATCCGGGCACCTCCAGGCCCCTTACAGGTATACTGATGAAAATAAATATATATATATATATATATATATATATATATATATATATATATATATATATATTTAAAATAATAAATAAATAAAAAATGAAAAAAAACAAAAAAACAAGGGGGTTGCCATCTGGGCACCTGGGGACCTCCGGGCCCCTTACAGGTATACTGATGAAAAAAATAAAATATATATATTTTTTTTAAATAATAAATAAATAAATAAATAATAATGGAAAAAAAAAAAAAGGGGGGTTGCCGTCCGGGCACCTGGGGACCTCTGGGCCCCTTACAGGTATACTGATGAAAAAAATAAAATAAAATAATTTTATTTTTATTTATTTTTAAATAATAAATAAATAATAATGAAAAAAAAACAAGGGGGTTGCCATCTGGGCACCTGGGGACCTCCAGGCCCTTTACAGGTCTAATGACAGAAAAAAAAGAAAAAATTAACAAAAGGGAGGTTGCCATCCGGGCCCCTGGGGACCTCCGGGCCCCTTACAGGTGTACTGCCTGTACCCCCCTGATGGCGGCCCTGCTCGCCACCATTGCGCCCATCGATGATTTTTATCTGATCACTTCCCAGAACGAGGAACTCAGACCAAGAAACGTTCAATCTGGGAAAAACCACCGAATGACGATCGTTTTTTTTTTTTTGCGTCACAATCGGGTGATGAAATATTTCGTTTTTTTTTTCCAGAGAAAGACGTGAAGTTTCAGGTCACTTATCCCGAGTTATGTGCGAAGCGGCAAATATTACAAAACCTCCTGTGATGCAACCGGCAGCAATCTCTATTGTCTGGAACCGAAACACTGTTATTAATTGTTGTTAAAGGGGAACTTTAGAAATGTAGAAGACATCAAATGAATGCAAGCGCTGTGATCATTAACCACTTGCTTACCGGGCACTTAAAGTGGTTGTAAACCCTCTGGGGGAAGTTACACCTACAGGTAAGGTGACCAGATTTTTAAAATGAAATCCGGGGACATATTTTGTTTTTTACTAGTAATGGTGGCAATCAGTGACTCTCTGCCCGTCGCCGCCACCCGCCTCAAAGCCTGTCAAGTCTTAGGCTAATTTCACACTAAAGCGCTGGCGGTATAGCAGCGCTATTTTTACCGCCGATATACCGTTGTTTTTGCCGTGATTTGCGGGCGCTAGCGGGGTGATTTTAACACCCGCTAGCAGCCGAAAAAAGGTTAAAAATGCCCGCAATAACGCCTTTTTGCAGCGTTTTGCAGGCGTTTTGGAGGTGCTACCCCATTGATTTCAATGGGCAGGGGCGCTATAGGAGCGGTATATTTACCGCTCCTATCGCGCCTCAAAGATGCGGCTTGCAGGAGTTTTTTTACCCTCCTGTCAGCGCACCGCTCCACTGTGAAAGCCCTCGGGCTTTCACATTGGATACAAAGTAGCGGCATTTTCAGGGCGCTTTGCAGGCGCTATTTTTAGCGCAATAGCGCCTGCCAAGCGCCTCAGTGTGAAAGGGGCCTAACTCTCCGGGCCCCGGCTACTACTGGGTGGGGAGCGAAGGAAGATCACTCCACCAGGAAAGGCAAGGAGATAAGCAGGCAGGTGGCTGGCCGGGACTTGAGCCAAGGCAGAAGAACATGCGAGCGGAGCTGAAGCAATATTCCCTCCGCTCCGACCAGCACATGATCATCAGAAAGGGGTACAGATAATGGAAACAAATACACCCCCCTAAGCTAGTAGGCGCCACGGAGCGGGGGGGGGGTGTAATTCAGATTTTATTTATTTTTAAATTTTGCACTGACTGTCTTTGAAATTGCCCCAGCCCCTGTTCAAATCCAATCCGGGGACAAAACCGGGGACAGACTTGGTCCGGGGAAAGTGTCCTCAATCCGGAGACTGTCCCCTGAAACCGGGGATGTCTGGTCACCCTACCCTACAGGTAAGCCTAGATTAAGGCTTACCTGTAGGTGCTTGCAATAAAAACTTGCTTTGCAAAAAAGACTGTAACGATGTCTACAGCGCATGCGCACTGAGCGTGCCGTTTTTATGAATGGGGTCATGCCGTGAAAAGCGGACCCCGGAAGAAGAGGGGTGAAGATGGACGCTCGCTACTAGCGAGGAAATCGGGGACATCGCTAATTCTACTGCAGGTAAGTGACACATAATGGGCTACTATGTGATGCATAGGAGCCCATTATGCTTTACCTTTGCAGGGAAACAAAGAGGAAGTAAAACCCATAGGAGTTTACTTCCTCTTTAAACCCCCGGGCCTGCCCAGACCACTTTTCAGCTTTCAGCGCTGTCGCACTTTGAATGACAATTGCGCGGTCATGCTACAGTGTACCCAAATGAAATTTTTTATCATTTTTTTTTTTCACACAGCTAGAGCTTTCTTTTGGTGGTTTTTAATTGCTGCTGTTTTTTTGTTTTTTTTGCTATATAAAACAAAAAAGGATGGATGCGCTGATGAAGCTGTACTGATGGGCACTTATAGGCGGCACTGATAAGGCAGCACTAAGGCAGCACTAATGGGCACTGATGGGTGGCACTGAGAGCTGGCACTGATGGTGGCACTGATGGTGGCACTGATGGTGGCACTGATGTGTGGCACTGATGGTTTGCACTGATGGGTGGCACTGAAGGGCACTGATAGGTGGCACTGATGATCACTGATGGGTGGCACTGATGGGCACTAGTAGGTGACACTGATCTGTAGCACTGATTATGAGACACTGATGGGCATTGATGGGTGGCACTGTGGGCACTGGTAGCTGGCACTGGTGGGTACTGATTAGACATGTGCATTCGTTTTCGTCCAAATGCATTTTCGCCCGAATTTCGAGGATTTTCGCGTTCATTTTAACAAAGGATACCGAACGTGCAGAATGCGAAATCCGAAATATCCGACATAAACAAATGCTTTACTTTCGTTTCATTGCGACAACAGTTCGATATAGATAGAAGATTCGACATGGCGGCGACAATAGCGATCTGTGTCTATCGAACCTGCAGTCGAACGTGCCTAACCTTACTTTATTAGTCCGAGATTATTCTACATAGAGAAAAAAGATTCAACATTATAGAGAGAAAAGATTCGACATAGAGAGAAAAGATTCAACATAAAGAGAAAAGATTTGACATAGAAAAGATTACACATAGAGAGAAAAGATTCGACATTATAGAGAGAAAAGATTTGACATAGAGAGAAAAGATTCGACATTATAGAGAGAAAAGATTCGACATTATAGAGAGAAAAGATTTGACATAGAGAGAAAAGATTCGACATAGAGAGAAAAGATTCGACATAGAGAGAAAAGATTCGACATAGAGAGAAAAGATTTGACATTATAGAGAGAAAAGATTCGACATTATAGAGAGAAAAGATTCGACATAGAGAGAAAAGATTTGACATTATAGAGAGAAAAGATTTGACATAGAGAGAAAAGATTCGACATAGAGAGAAAAGATTCGACATAGAGAGAAAAGATTCGACATAGAGAGAAAAGATTTGACATTATAGAGAGAAAAGATTCGACATTATAGAGAGAAAAGATTCGACATAGAGAGAAAAGATTCGACATAGAGAGAAAAGATTCGACATAGAGAGAAAAGATTTGACATTATAGAGAGAAAAGATTTGACATTATAGAGAGAAAAGATTTGACATTATAGAGAGAAAAGATTCGACATAGAGAGAAAAGATTTGATATAGAGAGAAAGGATTTGACATAGGAGAGAAAAGATTTGACATAGAGAGAAAAGATTCAACATAGAGAGAAAAGATTCGACAGAGAGCAGTGGCGGTGCGTCCATAGAGGGCGCCGAAGCGCCGCCCCCTCTGGCTCCCGCACCGCCACTGAAAGACAATACACAGATACATGCATTGCATGAATCTGTGTATTGTCCGCGCTGCCCACTATTCATATGGCCGGCCTCCTGGTGAGCGCCGGCCATATGAATTAGAGCGGCGGCCGGCGGTGGGTGTGTTCTGGAAGTGTCTATCAGAGCTAGAGGCTCTGATAGGCTTTCCCAATACAGCTCTCACGCTGTATTCGGCTTCCAAAAACTCCTCCCAGGTACGCACAGGGGAGCGTTCCTTGAAGAAGACTGTGGAGGTTTCAGCCAATCAGGTTCACCGGATCTGGTTATCGGTAACCTGATTGGCTGAAGCGACATCGAGGGCGGGAGAACACATCGAGGACGGTGCGGACCGAGGAAGGTAAGTGCAGGGCTGCATTTGGGGGGAACTGGCTGTATATGGGGGACACACTGGCTGAATATGGGGGGAACTGGCTGTATATGGGGGACAAACTGGCTGCATTTGGGGGGGGAACTGGCTGTATATGGGGGACAAACTGGCTGCATTTGGGGGGAACTGGCTGTATATGGGGGACAAACTGGCTGAATATGGGGGCACACTGGCTGTATAAGGGGGCACACTGGCTATATATATGGGGACAAACTGGCTGTATATGGGGGCACACTGGCTGTATATATGGGGACAAACTGGCTGTATATGGGGGCACACTGGCTGTATATGGGGGCACACTGGCTATATATATGGGGACAAACTGGCTGTATATGGGGGCACACTGGCTGTATATGGGGGCACACTGGCTATATATATGGGGACAAACTGGCTGTTAGGGATGAGCTCGGTGTTCGAGTCGAACATACGTTCGACTCGAACATCGGCTGTTCGATCGTTCGACGAAGATCGAACGATTTGGGCCATTCGCGCCTAATTCGAGTGATGCGAACGGCCCACAATGCACTACGCCATCGCAGTGTCATCCAGGCGCTGTGATTGGCCAAGCATGCACTGTGACCCCGCATGCTTGGCCAATCACAGCGCCGGCAGCGAGGAGAGCAATGATTGGCCACAGGCAGGATGCCTGTGGCCAATTATTGCTGAGGGTGTTTAGTACACGCCCCACACTATAAAAGGCCGCCAGCACGGCGGCCTAGTGTAGTGTGTTCCGGAGCAGGGACAGAAAACTATAGGTAGGAAGAGTGTCAGTTTCTTTCACTGTGATAATCCTTGTTTCTAGGGACAGGGAAGGACAGTGAGGGAAATTCTCCTTGTGCTATACTGTGCTAAAGCATTCCTCATCAACCATCTTTGAAATCCTTGTTTTTTGGACAGTCAGGGAAATTGTCGTTGTGCTATTCTGTGCAAAAGCAATCATCCTCAACCATATTTAGAAATCCTTAAGTAAAGGGACAGAGAAGGACACCTGAAGGTAGCCCTTATTGCTTTTTTCCCATCTCCCTGCAGGCCATCCATTAGAATGTCTGGAAGGCAAACAAGGAGAGGCAGACAGTCAGGAGGCAATAAAAGAGGGCAAGCAGGCTCTGTGTCTGGGGGCAACAGTGCTGGTCGTGGACGCGGTGCATTGTCATCAGCACATGGCCATGGGACACGCTTGTCCTTCTTTTCGGCAGCTGGACATGTTGAGCCACATCATGCCGAAGACTTGGTAGAGTGGATGACCAAGCCCTCCTCCTCCTCCTCCTCATCCTCTCTCACCCAGGCTCAGGGTACTGGCAAAGCAGCTGCCAAAGCGTCCTCTTCCCTGGTATCAATGTCAGACTCATCATCAGTCACTCCTTCCCTAGACCCACCATGTCCTCCTCCTGAGGAGTCCCCCGAACTGTTTGAGCACAGTGTTGGGTACATGCTCCAGGAGGATGCCCAGCGTTTCGAAGGGTCTGATGATGAAACCCAGCTACAGGAAGGCAGTAGCGTGAGAGCAGAGAGAGGGGATGCTCAAGAAGGACACCAATCTGGCAGTCATGTTCCAGCAGCTGCAGCATACTGCCAGATTGGCTCCAGTGATGAGGAGGGAGGGGATGATGAGGTCACTGACTCCACGTGGGTGCCTAATAGGAGAGAGGAGGAGGAGGAGGATGAGGAGGAGGCACATCTCCAACGAGGCAGGATGCCCTTTGGTGGCCAGCGTAAGGGCAGTACACCGACGGAATCACACCGCAGAGCTCCGCCTGTGCAGGGCGCTGCCTCTGCCCGTCATTCAAAAAGTTCTTTGGTGTGGGCCTTTTTTGAGGCTAGTGCATCAGATCGCACAGCTGCTGTTTGCAACATATGTCTCAAGCGTATATCGCGTGGCCAAAACATCAGCCGCTTGGGTACCACATGCCTGACCAGACATATGTTGACCTGCCATGCAGCTCGTTGGCAAGCCTACCTCAAAGACCCACACCAATGAACAAAGCGGACCTCTCCTTGCACCGCATCAGCTGGGATCTCCAACCCCACTATAACTTCAGTCCTCTCTGAAACATGCACTGAGAGGAATGAAGGTGTAGAATTAGGTGTGTCACAGCCAAGTACTTGCGGCCACTCTGCTAGCAGTACACCGACGTCCGATTCTAGCAGGCAAATTTCCCTGCCCCAGCTGCTGGACCGTCAAAAGAAGTTCACTCCCAGCCATCCACATGCCCAGCGGTTGAATGCTAGCTTGGCTAAATTGCTAGTGCTTCAACTGCTGCCTTTTCAGTTGGTAGACTCGGCCCCCTTCCGTGAGTTTGTGCAATGTGCGGTTCCTCAGTGGCAGGTTCCCAAACGCCACTTTTTCTCACGGAAGGCTATTCCGGCTCTCTACCGGCATGTGGAAGGCAATGTCTTGGCCTCGCTGGACAGGGCGGTCAGCGGTAAGGTGCATATTACGCTGACTCATGGTCCAGCAGGCATGGACAGGGACGTTACCTTTCTTTCACGGCCCATTGGGTCACTCTTTTGGCAGCTGGGAAGGATGCAGGACAAGGTGCAGTAGTGTTGGAGGTTGTTCCACCGCCACGCCTCCAAAATGCTACTACTGGTTGTGACACACCTCTCTCCTCCACCCCCTCCTCTTCTTCTTCCTCCATGGCCTCTTCCTGTGGTTTGTCCTCTGAACCAGCGGTGCTCCGTAGCCGTTCAAGGGGCTACGCAAGTACGCAGGCAAAAAGATGCCATGCCGTGCTTGCGCTTGTGTGTTTGGGGGACAGAAGCCACACTGGGGCAGAGGTCCTGTCTGCTCTGCAGGGCCAGGCCGAGAGGTGGTTGACGCCACGCCAGCTTAAGCCAGGAATGGTGGTTTGCGACAATGGCACCAACCTCCTCTCCGCCCTCCGACAGGGACAACTGACCCATGTGCCCTGTGTGGCTCACGTCCTTAACCTGGTGGTGCAGCGGTTCTTGGGCAGGTACCCGGGCTTACAGGATGTCCTGAGGCAGGCCAGGAAAGTCTGTGTGCATTTCCGCAGATCTTATAATGCCAGTGCTCGCCTGGCTGAGCTGCAAAAGGAGTTCAACCTGCCCAAGAACCGCCTTATATGTGACATGCCCACCAGGTGGAACTCAACGTTGGCCATGCTGCAGCGGCTGCACACGCAGCAGAGGGCCATCAATGAGTACCTGTGCGACTACGGCACCAGGACAGGGTCAGGGGAGCTTGGTTTTTTTTCTCCACGCCAGTGGGGCATGATCAGGGATGCATGCACTGTCCTGGCACCATTTGAGGAGGCCACGAGGATGGTGAGCAGTGACAGTGCATGCATCAGTGACACTGTACCTCTTGTCCACCTGTTGGAGCACACGCTGCGTGGAATAATGGACAGGGCACTTGAGGCAGAACAGAGGCAGGAAGAGGAGGACTTCCTTGCCTCTCAAGGCCCCCTTTACCCAGACAGTGTTCCTTCTGTCCCACCCATCGCACAGGAAGAGGAGGAGGAGGAGGAGGAGGATTGTGTCAGCATGGAGGTGGAGGCTGGCACTCAGCATCATCAGCAGCAGTCTTTTAGGGATGATTTACAGTCCCAAGAAACCAGTGGACTTGTACGTGGCTGGGAGGAGGTGGCTGCGGATCATGTCGTCCTTAGTGACCCAGAGGACTCCGGAGCGAATGCCTCAGCAAACCTACGCTGCATGGCCTCCCTGATCCTGCAAAGTCTGCGGAAGGATCCTCGTATTCTTCGGATCAAGGAGAGGGACCATTACTGGCTGGCCACTCTCCTTGATCCACGGTACAAGGGTAAGGTTGCGGACCTTATGTTACCGTCGCAGAGGGAGCAGAGGATGAGACAACTCCGGGAGGCCTTGCAGAAAGGTCTGTGCAACGCGTTCCCAGAGACTGGGAGGTTACAAACTCCTGGTCCTGGACAACGAGTTGCTGAGGCTTCGGCCAGTCAAAGAAGGAGCGGTGGGGAAGGTGGCCGTCTGACCGATGCGTTCAGACAATTCTTTAGTCCGCAGCCCCAAAGTATGATCGGTTCCAGCAACCATCGCCAGCGTCTGATAAACATGGTGCAGGAATATCTAGGGGCAAGGTCAGACTTGGACACCTTCCCCACCGAAAATCCTCTGGCTTACTGGGTCTTGAGGATGGATCACTGGCCAGAGCTTGCACAGTATGCAATTGAGCTACTGGCCTGTCCTGCATCCAGCGTTCTTTCGGAACGCACATTCAGTGCTGCTGGAGGATTTGTCACGGATCACAGGGTGCGCCTGTCCACCGACTCGGTTGATCGACTGACTTTCATCAAGATGAACCAGTCTTGGATCACCACCAGCTACCACACACCTGATGCTGATATAACAGACTAATTGATTTTAACATGTCACATCCCTTCAAGACTGATGCTGATGCTGAGTGCCTGTGCTGTTATGTTGACTGGCTATCCTCCTCCTCCGAGTCCTCAATGATACGATTGATGATGATAGCTTGGAAGATCATTTTTGTTTATGGGTGCCGCCACCAGTGGCTAAGGCCCAATTTTTCAGCCCCTGTTTTACAGGGGCGTGTAATTACAATTTTTTTAGCAATAATTTGCCATAGGGCTCATTGCTGTGCTCCAAGTACAGTATCTGTGAGGGGTTGGAGTGTTGTGGCACCAGTGCCTAAGGCCCAATTTTCAGCCCCTGTTTAACAGGGGCGTGTCATTACAATTTTTGAAGCAATACTTTGCAACAGGGCTCATTGCTGTGCTCCAAGTACAGTATCTGTGAGGGGTTGTAGTGTTGTGCCACCAGTGCCTAAGGCCCAATTTTTCTGCCCCTGTTCAACAGGGGCATGTAATTACAATTCTTGATCTAATAATTCACAGCAGGGCCCATTGCTGCACCCACCAAGAGTAACTCTGAGGGCTTACAGTGTTGTGGCAACACCACCACCACCACCACCACGAAAGGCCCAATTTTTCAGCCCCTGTTCAACAGGGGCATGCAATTACAATTCTTGATCTAATAATTCACAGCAGGGCCCATTCCTGCACCCACCAAGAGTAACTCTGAGGGCTTACAGTGTTGTGGCAACACCACCACCACCACCACGAAAGGCCCAATTTTTCAGCCCCTGTTCAACAGGGGCATGCAATTACAATTCTTGATCTAATAATTCACAGCAGGGCCCATTGCTGCACCCACCAAGAGTAACTGTCAGGGCTTACAGTGTTGTGGCACCAGCACCACCATCAAAGGCCCAATTTTTACTACCACTGTTCAACAATTATATGTAATTAAAATTCCTGATATAATAGTTGACAGCAGGGCGTTCCAGCACCAACCAAGAGTAACTGTGAGTGCTTACAGTGTTGTGCCAACACCAACAACTAAGGGGCCTATTTCTGCAGAGTATATACGGCAGGTCCCTACTTTCAAACATCCAACTTACAAACGACTCCTACTTGCAAACGCAAGAAGACAACAGGAAGTGAGAGGAAATCTACCCCTTGGAAGGAAAATTCTCTCCTGTAAGAATTAATATGGGAGAAAGGTGTCTCCTCTGTACTGATGCTTTATCACCAATCCTTGTTTCAAGAAAAACACCACATTTCAAAAACATTTGTCATTGGGACGGAAAGTGAGGTGAAATGTTCTGAACAGGGGCACAGACAGCAAAACAAATGTTACAGGGGTGATAACCCTTACCTATGTTTTCCAAAAAGTTTAAAAATAGATTTTTGGGCTGGAGCTACACTTAAACAATGTACCTGTTCAAAATTACAAACAGATTCTACATAAGAACAAACCTACAGTCCCTGTCTTGTATGCACCGCCTGTATACGGCTGTTCAGAGTATATAGGGCCTTTTTTATTTTATGTGCGGGGTTCCCCTTAATATCCATACAAGACCCAAAGGGGCTGGTAATGGGCTGGGGTAGGGGGGGGGGGGGGTCATGGGGTAGCTATGCCATTTTTCTTAAAGATTTTCATCCATATTACCGGGACCAGACATTACATTAAAGCCGCAAGCAGTTTTAAATGGCTTTTTTTTCCTTTAGAAGTGTCATTTTGTGCAGGGACAGTTCTAAACACGGGAAACACGTGGCACTTCACAGGCATACTTTAGACACCCCCCAGGTACGATATTTAAAGGAATATTTGACTTTTTTTTTTTCACTTTATGCATCATTAAAATGACTGCTCCCGAAAAAGACCGTTTTTAAAACTTCTTTTTGCATTGATACATGTCCCCTGGTGCACAACCCGGGTTCCCAAACCCTTTTTAGGACAATAACATGCATAATAGTCGTTATAATTAGCACTTTAGAATTCGAACGTTCGCATCCATTGTATTTAATAGGGTTCTAATGTTCGTACGAACTTTCGGTCCGTTCGCGGGTTCTGGTGCGAACCGAACCCGGGGGTGTTCGGCTCATCACTACTGGCTGTATATGGGGGCACACTGGCTATATATATGGGGGCACACTGGCTGTATATGGGGGCACACTGGCTATATATATGGGGGCACACTGGCTGTATATGGGGGCACACTGGCTATATATATGGGGGCACACTGGCTATATATGGGGACAAACTGGTTGTATATGGGAGCACACTGGCTGTATATGGGGGCACACTGGCTGTATATGGGGGCACACTGGCTGTATATATGGGGGCACACTGGTTATATATATATGGGGGCACACTGGCTGTATATGGGGGCACACTGGCTGTATATATGGGGGCACACTGGCTGTATATATGGGGGCACACTGGCTGTATATGGGGGCACACTGGCTGTATATATGGGGGCACACTGGTTATATATATATATATATATATATATATATATATGGGGGCACACTGGCTGTATATGGGGACAAACTGGCTCTATATGGAAACAAACTGGCTGTATTTGAGGGGGCAAACTGGTGGCGTTTGGGCACAGTGGCTGCGTTTAATGGGCACAGTGGCGGCAATTGATTTATTTTTTTCAGTTTGTTTGCGCCCCCCCCAAAAATTTTGAGCACCAGCCGCCACTGACAGAGAGAAAAGATTCTACATAGAAAGAAAAGATTCTACATAGAGAGAAAAGATTCTACATAGAGAGAAAAGATTCTACATAGAGAGAAAAGATTCTACATAGAGAGAAAAGATTCTACATAGAGAGAAAAGATTCGACATTATAGAGAGAAAAGATTCGACAGAGAGAGAAAAGATTCTACATAGAGAGAAAAGATTCTACATAGAGAGAAAAGATTCGACATTATAGAGACATGAAGTTTCGACGAAGCAGCTAAAAACATATGATTGCCACAAACGGACATTTATGGTCAAATGCTCCGCCCATAGGCTATAGAAGAATTCTATTGTCGGTTCACTAGTAATAATATTTAATAAATATAATTATTACTAGTGAACCGACATTAGAATTCTACTACAGCTTGTGGGCGGAGCATTCGACCGGAAATGTACGATTGCGGCGTCGTACAGTTTAGCTGCTCCGTCGAATCTTTTCTCTTTATGTCGAATCTTTTCTCTCTATAATGTCGAATCTTTTCTCTCTATAATGTCAAATCTTTTCTCTCTATAATGTCGAATCTTTTCTCTCTATAATGTCAAATCTTTTCTCTCTATAATGTCAAATCTTTTCTCTCTATAATGTCAAATCTTTTCTCTCTATAATATTGAATCTTTTCTCTCTATAATGTCGAATCTTTTCTCTCTATAATATTGAATCTTTTCTCTCTATGTCGAATCTTTTCTCTCTATAATATTGAATCTTTTCTCTCTATGTCGAATCTTTTCTCTCTATAATGTCAAATCTTTTCTCTCTATAATGTCAAATCTTTTTTTCTCTATGTGGAATCATCTTGGACTCGATAGACACAGATCGCTATTGTCACCGCCATGTCGAATCTTCTATCTATATCGAACTGTTGTCGCAACGAAACGAATATAAAGCATTTGTTTATGTCGGATGTTTCGGATTTCGCATTCTGCACGTTCCTAATCTTCTTAGAACATTTGACGGACACCATAAGCCTTCAATGACAGATTCGATCTTAATTCATTCGCATTTTCGGACGAATGCATTTTTTAACGAAACAAAATAAATAAATAAATAAATAATTTCGGGAGGAACTAAATACATTTATTTTTCAGACGAAAACGAAATTCCGAAACAAAATATTTCAGTGTGCACATGTCTAGTACTGATAGGTGGCACTGGTAGGTGGCACAGTGGGCACTGGCAGCTGACACTGGTGGGCACGGAATATGCAGCCGCGGCTTTCTGTGTGAGGGACCGGTGTCCCTCTGACAGAAGCCTGTGATCAGGGTTTTTTTTTTTTTTATCCCTGACACTGAGGGCGTGAGGGAAAAAAAAAAGCGATTACCGATCTTCAGTTTACATCGCGTGATCAGCCGTCATTGGCTGACAGCTGATCACGTGGTAAGGGGTCTTACTCGGATCCGTGGTCAGCCGAGTCTCATAGACTCACTGATCACAGAGCGCGCCACACGCGCGACCCGCAGGACATCCATGGACACCCTCCCAGCAAGAAAGGCCCACGCTGTAGCCCCCTTTTGGCTTTAGCGCGGGCGGCACGTAGTTAATGCTACTTTTATTTTGGTTTTCCCTCCCCCTTATCAATATGATAATGATTTTATTAACCACTTAAGGAACGAGCCTCTTTTAGACATTTGTTTTTTGCTAGTAAATTACTTAGAACCCCCAAACTTTATATATATTGTGACAGCAGGAAGGTAAAGTCACCTGGTTGCATCCAGGGGGGTAGATATATTTCGCCCAGATTCAGGCTTTACGCCGACTTATACAACTAGGTGGAGAGTTGTATAAGCCCAGCTGAGGCTAGTGGGCTCATGGATGACTCATACCTCTAGGGAGAGTGTGGGGCGTCGTGCAGACAGGGAGTTGATGAGACCAGCTGAAGCTTGTCAGCTCATTTAGGCCTCTATAAGAACTCCCAGATTCATTAGGTGTTAGCTCATGCCTGGAACCAGACCTGTGTGGACTGTCTAGGGAGAGTGAACCCCTGTGCGGTGAGACAAAGCCTGTGTGGCTATTTGCTTGGACATTTAAAACCAGGGACTTAGGGACTAGGACAGCACTAGGCTGATCCCAGTTGTTAGTTAGGAAACCTGTATGTTTAGTCAGAGGTCAAGTTGACCAGGATTTATTTTATTTATGTTTCTTTTGCTTTGCTGTGTTTTGTCACTGTAAATAGAAAATAAACCGCACCTTTTTGATTTTGAAAACCACAACCTCCGTTTGCTGGGCCTGTTTTTGTGTGGGGAGCCCATCCCGGGGGTCACACACACCCGCTGCCGAGCTAACCCCCTCACAGTTGGTGGAGAACCAGTGGCAGTTTTTTTTAAGCCAGCATGGAGGAGATACTGAAACAGCTGGCTCTAGCAAATGCCAATCAACAGCAGACAAATGCAGGTTTGCAAAGGAGCCTTGCAGCCCAGCAGCAAGCTCATCAACAGAGCCTTGCAGCCCAGCAGCAAGCTCACCAACAGAGTCTGGAAGCTCAGCAACAAGCCCAGCAGCAATCTGAGGCCCGCTTCATAGACCTGTTACAGAAGCAAGAGCAGAGACTACAACAAATGGAAGCAGTAATGCAGCAATGTCCGCAGAACAGTGAGGAAAGCCGTCCCACTAATACCGCGTCCTTTGGGGTGAGTCGTTTATTGACAAAAATGACTGGAGAGGATGATCCAGAGGTATTTTTGACCACATTTGAAAGGACCGCTGAAAGAGAAAAGTGGCCTGAGGAGCAGTGGGCTGGACTGGTGGCTCCTCTGTTAACTGGTGAATCGCAGAAAGCTTACTATGACCTAGAGCCTAACCAAGCAAAAGACTATGTGATGCTAAAAGCTGAAATTTTGGCAAGGCTGGGTGTCACCCAGGCTGTCCGGGCTCAGCGTGTGCATAACTGGACTTTCCAGCTTGGAAAACCCCCCAGGTCTCAAATGTATGATCTCATTCACCTGAGCAGAAAGTGGCTACAGCCAGAGACTTTGTCCGCACCAAAGATTGTGGAACGTGTTGTAATGGATCGGTTTTTGAGAGCTCTTCCTACTGCCATCCAAAAGTGGGTAAGCCATGGAGACCCAGAGACGGCCGATGGTCTTGTGGATCGTGTGGAGAAATACTTGGCTACAGAGAACCTGACGGCCTCTTCCAGAGACACTCGGACTTTCCACCCTAAGACCAGACCATCCCCAGGGGCGGATAAGAGGATTCCAAGGGGTGAGGGTGGAGAGAGTGAGAGGGTGGGAGCTCTACCCCAAGTTTGGCGAGAACAGCCTGGGAAATCAGCGGCTCAAGAGGCGGCAAGAAGGATCGTTTGCTACCGCTGCCGGCAAGCGGGACATATTGCAGCCAATTGCCCGGTTGTGGAGGAACCCATGCAGTGTGACTTTCTGACGGGCAGACGTCAGTCGCTGTGTGCGACAGTCGCATGCACTGCCATTCGAGGAACTGAGAAACATTTATGCAAAATGTGTGTTAATGGTAGAAATGTTGTGGTATTGCTGGATTCAGGTAGCCTTGTGACCCTGATAAAGGCTGAGTTAGTTAAAACAGAGGTCTTTGGGAATAGCAAGGTAGCTGTTATTTGTGTGCATGGGGACACCCGAGAGTATCCAGTGACTACAGTGTGTTTCGAGACCCCCAAAGGTACCCTCTCTCATCCAGTGGGCTTAGTATCTCAGTTACCGCATGACGCCATTGTGGGAAGGGATTTTCCGAAGTTCTGGGAACTGTGGGATGATCCTGAGCCCCCCACTGGTGCCCCTATGTACCAGGAATCTGATAGCCAGAACTCCCCTGAGAGTGGTGAGGACTCTCCGGAATTTCCCTTATCAGTATTGGCAGGGGAGACTCAAGAAACTGGAGAGGAGCCCACCTCCTCAGACGAAAACCTACCGTCTGTGGAGTTTTCTGATCTTGAGGTTCACAGGGAAAACTTTGCCACAGAACAGTTGAAAGACCCCGCCCTAATAAAGGCACGGGAAAACGTAGTAAAAATAGATGGCGAGTTAGTGAACCCAGATAATACCTGCACTTACCCATACTTCAGCGTAGAGAAGGACCTACTGTATCGGGTGGCAAAAAGGGCAGAAGAAACCGTTGAGCAGCTTGTGGTGCCCAAACCTTACAGGAAGTTGGTGTTGGAGTTGGCCCATGGGCACATTCTTGGAGGTCATCTGGGGACAGAGAAAACCCGAGAGAGGGTATTACAGAGATTCTATTGGCCTGGGGTGATGAAGGACATAGAAAATTATTGTTCCTCCTGCCCTGTGTGTCAGAGGTCGGCCCCGATGCCACATTTCCGTAGCCCGCTGGTCCCTCTACCCATCATTGAGGTCCCGTTTGAGAGGATCGCCATGGATTTGGTAGGGCCTATAATCAAGTCCGCTAGGGGGCACCAGTACATATTAGTTATAATGGACTATGCCACCCGTTATCCAGAAGCGATCCCTCTCCGAAATACCTCGGCCAAAACCATAGCCAAAGAGCTATCTCTTGTGTTTAGCCGGGTGGGTATTTGTAAAGAACTGCTTACGGACCAAGGTACACCCTTTATGTCCCGGGTTATGAAGGAGCTGTGTAAATTGTTCAAAGTGACGCAATTACGTACATCTGTGTATCACCCCCAAACCGATGGGCTGGTTGAAAGATTCAACAAAACCCTAAAACAAATGTTGAAGAAAGTGGTGGATAGAGATGGAAAGGATTGGGACTGTCTACTTCCTTATCTGATGTTTGCTATTAGGGAGGTGCCCCAATCCTCTACGGGATTCTCCCCCTTTGAGTTACTGTATGGGAGACACCCAAGAGGGCTGTTGGATATTGCCAAGGAAACTTGGGAAAGTGAGAGTTCTCCCCACAGGAGTGTGATTGAGCATGTCGCCCTGATGCAAGACCGAATTGCACAGGTAATGCCCATCGTGAAGGAACATTTGGCCCAAGCGCAGTTAGCACAGCAGAGAGTGTACAACCGTGGAGCCAAGACCCGTACCTTTTCCCCGGGGGATAGGATACTGGTACTTGTCCCTACGGTTGAAAGTAAATTCCTTGCCAAATGGCAAGGCCCCTATGAGATAATGGAAAAAGTGAGCGAAGTGAATTACAAGGTCAGACAACCAGGAAGGCGAAAGCCCGAACAGATCTATCACGTTAATCTGTTGAAAGCCTGGAGGGATAGAGAGTCCCTAGTCGCAGACACTTGGTCACCAGCTCAAACTGGTTGCGCGATTCCTGAGGTTGGAATAGCAGCCACCTTGTCACAACCCCAACAACAGGAGGTTAAGGAGTTTGTGCTTCGCAACAAGGAGGTATTCTCTGAGCTGCCGGGACAAACATCTGGGGTAGAGCATGACATCATTACCCCGCCCGGTGAAAGGGTGAAGTTAAAACCCTATCGGATCCCAGAGGCCCGACGGGAGGCAATACGGGAGGAAGTACAGAAAATGCTGAACTTAGGGGTGATAGAGGAGTCCCAAAGTGATTGGTCTAGTCCCATTGTGTTGGTGCCTAAACCGGATGGGAGCTGGCGATTTTGTAACGATTTTCGTCAGTTGAACAAAGTTACAAAATTTGACACCTACCCCATGCCACGTATAGATGAGTTGATCGACCGGCTGGGAACAGCCCGATACATGACGACTCTTGACCTCACAAAAGGGTATTGGCAAATCCCCCTGGCCAAGTCGGCCAAAGAGAAAACCGCATTTGTAACCCCAGACGGGGCGTTCCAATATAAAAGAATGCCGTTCGGGTTACAGAATGCGCCGGCCACATTCCAGCGGAAAATGGACCAGATGCTGAGGCCCCATCGGAAGTATGCTGCGGCTTACCTGGATGACGTAATTGTCCATAGCACAGATTGGGCCTCACATCTGCCAAAAGTGCAAGCAGTCCTGGACTCTGTTCGGGAAGCGGGGTTTACGGCTAACCCCAAGAAGTGTACCATTGGGCAGGAGGAGGCCAAATATCTTGGGTACACCATTGGGAGGGGAGTAATAAAACCCCAACTCAACAAAGTCGAGGCCATCCAGAGTTGGCCACGTCCCAACAGCAAGAAGCAGGTACGAGCCTTTCTGGGAATCGCTGGGTATTATCGGCGATTCATTCCCCACTTTGCTTCTAAGGCTGTGCCCCTAACCAACCTGACGAAAGGGAAAGGGTCGGTCATGATTAAATGGACCCCCGAGGCTGAGGCAGCATTCCAATTCTTGAAACAAGCCTTATGTAGCCAGCCAGTGTTGTACTCACCCGACTTCTCTAAAGACTTTGTCGTACAAAGTGATGCGTCAGATGTGGGGTTAGGAGCAGTATTGTCCCAGGTCTGGAACGGGGAAGAGCACCCAGTCATTTACCTCAGCAGGAAGTTGAAGTCCCATGAGGTAAATTACGCCACCGTTGAAAAGGAGTGTTTAGCGGTGAAGTGGGCTCTAGATTCCCTTCGGTACTACCTGCTAGGTAGGCACTTTGACATGGTTACGGATCACGCTCCGTTAAAGTGGATGGCTCAAAACAAGGAGACAAATAGAAGAGTGAATAGGTGGTTCCTGGCCCTCCAGGAATTCAACTTCACAGTAAAGCATCGCCCTGGCGTTCAAATGGGGAATGTGGATGCTTTGTCTCGAGTACATGAATGCCTGATTGCTGGTGTTCCAACCCCGAGGTTAAAACAAGAGGGGGGGGTATGTGACAGCAGGAAGGTAAAGTCACCTGGTTGCATCCAGGGGGGTAGGTATATTTCTCCCAGATTCAGGCTTTACGCCGACTTATACAACTAGGTGGAGAGTTGTATAGGCCCAGCTGAGGCTAGTGGGCTCATGGATGACTCATACCTCTAGGGAGAGTGTGGGGCGTCGTGCAGACAGGGAGTTGATGAGACCAGCTGAAGCTTGTCAGCTCATTTAGGCCTCTATAAGAACTCCCAGCTTCATTAGATGTTAGCTCATGCCTGGAACCAGACCTGTGTGGACTGTCTAGGGAGAGTGAACCCCTGTGCGGTGAGACAAAGCCTGTGTGGCTATTTGCTTGGACATTTAAAACCAGGGACTTAGGGACTAGGACAGCACTAGGCTGATCCCAGTTGTTAGTTAGGAAACCTGTATGTTTAGTCAGAGGTCAAGTTGACCAGGATTTATTTTATTTATGTTTCTTTTGCTTTGCTGTGTTTTGTCACTGTAAATAGAAAATAAACCGCACCTTTTTGATTTTGAAAACCACAACCTCCGTTTGCTGGGCCTG
Organism: Rana muscosa; assembly: GCA_029206835.1. NCBI lineage: Eukaryota > Metazoa > Chordata > Amphibia > Anura > Ranidae > Rana > Rana muscosa. The sequence continues at coordinate 213,818,239 of JARGYO010005626.1, forward strand.
TTTTTGTGTGGGGAGCCCATCCCGGGGGTCACACACACCCGCTGCCGAGCTAACCCCCTCACAATATATATATATATATATATATATATATATATTATTATTTATTTTTTTCAGACACCCTAGAGAATAAAATGGCGGTCGTTACCATACTTTCTGTCACACCGTATTTGCGCAGCGGTCTTACAAGCGCACTTTTTTTTTAAAAAATACACTTTTTTGAATAAAAAAATAAGACAACAGTAAAGTTAGCACAATTATTTTTTTTTATCTTGTGAAAGATAATGTTATGCCAAGTAAATTGATACCCAACACGTCACGCTTCAAAATTGCGCCCGCTCGTGGAATGGCGACAAACTTTTACCACTTAAAAATCTCAATAAGCGACGTATAAAACAAATTCTGCAGGTTGCATGTTTTGAGTTACAGAGGAGGTGCTAGGGCTGGAATTATTGCTCTCGCTCTGACGATCGCGGCGATACCTCACATGTGTGGTTTTGAACACCGTTTTCATATGCGGGCGCAACTTGCGTATGCGTTCGCTTCTGCGGGAAATTTCTTATTTATTTTACTTTAATTTTTTTATTAAATTAAAAAAAAAAAATTGTGTCACTTTTATTCCTATGACAATGAAGTGTAAACATCCCTTGTAATAGAAAAAAAAGCATGACAGGTCCTCTTAAATATGAGATCTGGGGGGTCAAAAAGACTTCACATCTCATATTTACACTAAAATGCAATAAAAAAAATAAAAGAAATTTAAATGTCTTTTTTAAACACAAAAAACAAATTCCCCTTTAACCCCATTGGGCGAAAGAGGACCGACCGCCATTTTTGGAAAAAACGGGGTTTTGGCAGCCATCTGCTGCCATAACCCCAGTATTCTATGTCAAAGTACCGACGTACAGCTACAGAGGTTTGCGGTAAGTGGTTAAACCTTTCCATTGTCATTATATACCTTATCATAGTCACTGTGATGTCATCACTGGGTCTCCATCCTTCTCTATACAATGCAGGCAGATCATGGTGGGAGGGGCCGGGGTCTGTAGCTTCCCGAAAACATCCTAGGACTCCTCTCAGGAGCCCTCGGTCCTTATGC